>JASPKZ010003056.1:600000-795000 GCA_030220185.1 Diploptera punctata
TAAAGTTGAGAGTGTATAATAAAATCATCATCCATGCAAGTATTAGATCATGTGGCCTGTTACGGTCTGAAGGAGGAATTTTCCATCCAGCGCTTTTTTGGACGTCCCAGCGAGCTCTTGCCTTGGGGCAGTAATGAAGCATGGTTTTTGGAATTATATGAGATGGCATTCGTTGAAGTTGGGCTTTCCAGTTTTTCTGGCAGTTTTGTATATGGTGGAGAATGGGTTCTACACCCAAATCTTCCATAATTTCCTCATTTCTTTTATGGTCACACTTCGTATAGCCTGCTGTACAACACATAAATCGCATCTAATTTGCTGTTATTCGGCTTTCATCTCTTCTTCGTATTGTCCATGCTTCACTGTCATGTCTTGCCAGAACCGTATAAAGCCGTAATCTTGTGTTCTTTTGTACTAAAGATGGTTTCATTATACAGTTTATTAACTCCGTTGTTTTTTGTGAAATTTGTGATTTTCTTTTCATCTTCAAATGTTAAATTACACTGAGCAACAAAAAAAATCCTTTTTTGTCTCAGAAAGAAAAATATGTGATTCTGATAGCATTTTTTCTCCCGAATTCAAATATGATATCGGTTTTTCTCCATCACGCAAGGTTTCCGAGAGAGAGGAATTTATAATTTCAAACACTTCAATATTTTCTACATTCGTAACTACACAATATTCGAACATTCGGACTCACCTAGAAAGTAAGAAATGGCGATTTTCTGCTATATTTCGCCTGTGGAGCATCCCTCTTGATGGTCCAACAATAATCGGCCAGCATATTAGGATTCCATTTGCTTTCATTTCTCATTTCCATAGCTGAAACCATTTGAGTTAGCTCATTTGGTTTTATTTTACAATGGACAAATGGACGAAAAAAGTTTATTAAAAAAATAATTATTTAAATTCATTAATTGAAATTTAAATTTAAAAAAAGATTGTGGGTTTTGGAGAAATTCCGAATACATATTTGAAAACACGATAAAAAAACTGCATTAAGTACAACTATTGGCACTCATGAGACAAAAATAATGTTGACCAGTGTTGTAAATAAGAAAATCATACGTAACTCAAAATTATAAAAATAACAGTTTACCTACTCTTAACGCATACACATAATATCCCTTTGCCCTAAATAAAGTTACGCTTTAAGAATATAATTATCTGGGCCAGCGGATCCTGCACCGAACCCTTCAAGTGCAGGCGACCTGACAGTTGAAACGATGCAAACAACGCTTGCATGGACGAGGGACGGCAGCAAAGGGAACCCAACATCAAAACGGGACCAGGTATAGTTAGGTGCTGTAAAAATTGTATAATAGAGCAGACAAATACAACTGAATAGAGTAACTAAAACATTATGTAGTATTTGTCGATGCAAGCATACACTTACTCACTGACACTATCGAACCCGTAGGTTCATGGCCGCGCGACATAAGCTCTCCGTACATCCCTATCCTGAGCTAATGCTTTCCAATCATTCCCTGTATAATCTAAAAAAAAGTAAAAAAGTAAAGTGGTCCCACAACAGGCCTCAGGAGGCCCTTGGGGTAGTAGGAGGTTAAGGCTCCCACTTTTTCTAGACAATCGCCACTTTATGTCAGCCGGGTTGTCAATTCTGCGTGACGGCCGCCTTTACCCCCAGAATAAGTGTCTGGTACTCATTTCCGTTAGAGGCTGAGTCGACCCCAGGGTCATAGTGCCGCCAGAAGGTTTGGGTCAGTTTAAAAATTCTGACCCCAACGTGACTTGAACCCTCGACATTCCGGCCTGTAGCGCAGTGCCTTAACCACTACGCTACGGTGTGCCCCCCTGTATAATTTTCTTCCCTCAAATCATAGTTAATGTTATTCTCCCACCTCATTCTTGGTCTATCAACTGGGCTTTTCCCTCTGGCTTTCCTACAAGAAGCTTCCATGCAAGTCTTTCATTCCCCATACGTGCAACATGTCCTGCCCATCGCAGTCTACGAGACTTAACTGTTCTTATTATATCTGGCTTCCTATAAAGACCATGTAGTTCATTGTTATGTAGTCTTCTCCATTCACCTGTTTGTTCATCTCTCTTTGGTTCAAACATTTTCCTAAGTACTTTATTCTCAAATATTTGTACACAGAAACAAACATAAACGAAAAAATGCACACTTTACAAGTCCACCAATACCTGTAATACGTGTATCACAATTGAAATAAATGTTACTTCTTCTTCTTCATCATCATCCAGGGATTAAGCCTGTTGGCTCGTTCCGGTTTCTAGAAAGATAGAATTGTTAAATGTTCAGACCATCTTTTGTGTGGGCGTCAACATTTCTCCTTCCGTGTTGGTTTATAATTTAGCAATAATTTTGGAAATCTTTCTTCTGGCATTCTATCAACATGTTCTTTCCAGGCGTTCCTATATTTAATTATTCGATCTGTAAGTTTGAATTTTTCCTTTCTTATATCTTTCATTTCTTTCCTTATCCAGCACAGTATTTTATCTCAACTGCTTCCAATCTTTGTTCTTGTCTTTTAGTGATCGTCCTACATCAATACAGGAACAGCCATTACTTTATAAAATTTCATTTTTGTTTCCTTTCTTGTGTTTTTAAGGGTTCTTTTAATAGTGCCACACATTAGATTAAATGTATCTTCTTCTTCTGCACTATTTATTATATCATTAATATCTTCAATTTCAACATATGATAAATTGAAATTTAAATATTTAAAACTATTAACTTGCTTTAAATGTTATCATGAATTACTATTTTTGCTCTTAAAGTATCATGTTCTTTAAATGCTAAAATTTTAGTTTTATTCTTTGAAATGTTTAAATTATAATTGGCACTTATTTTTTCCAAATTAAAAATAGCTCTTTGGTAAATCTTCTTCTGAACTGGAAATCACTACTTGACCATCGGCAAATAATATTGTATCAAACAAATTATTATTTATTTTAAAATTAATCTGCCACTTTAACATAACTTCATATATATATATATATATATATATATCCATCCATAGTAATTCTGCCCGAAGGCAGGTCCTTCACTGCAATCATAGCATTTTCATGCTATAATATATATATATATATATAATATATATAGTCCACCGCTGTGGTCTCGAGGTAGCTTGCTGCCTTGTCACGCAGCGGGCCCGGGTCCGATCCTCGGTCGGGACAGTTTTTCTGGGTGAGGTTTTTATCGGGTTTTTTTCCCACCTGCAAGACAAATGTCAGGAAAACTTTAAGGCCCAATCGGTCCCCGCAATCTTATGGTCATCATCATCATCATCCTTCACCGGTGTGGAAAGCAACGGGAAGCTACCACACCTACAATTCCCTAGTAAAGCTGCAAAGCATAGCATGAAAATGCTATGGTTGTAGTGAAAGACCTGCCCTCGGGCAGAATTACTATGGGTGGATATATTTATCCAAATTAAAAAGAGAATAATATATCACAGTTTCATAATCAAAAAGACGTGGAAACAAATTTAGAAAAATATAACAGATTAAATGGTATAATTAGGAGAAATTTTGGAAAACAAATGAGGAAAGAAATCCAATTGAGATTTCATAATACCATAGCCAAATCTGCTCTACTATATGGAAGTGAATGCTGGACACTTCGAGCAAAAGATAAATCCGCATTAATAGTTCACAAATGAGATTCCTCCGATCACTAAATGGAGTAACATTAAGTGATAGAATGAAAAGTGATGAGATAAGGATGCAGTGGAATAGTAGGGAAATGGTTGAACATATACAAAATTATCAGATTAAATGGTTCCAACACGTCCAGAGAATGTCAAATTCCCGTTTACCAAAGATGATTTACCACCTCAACCCTAAAGGCAAAAGAGACCTCGGAAGAACCTTCAACCGATGGGAAGATCAGTTTTTGTAGTCGCAGAACGGGCATCATCACCCAATACTGCATTCGGAAGAAGAAGAAGAAGAAAAAGAGAAGGTGATAAAGGACACCTTTGTCTGACACCATGATTTATTATTGCCATTTTTGTCGTTTTGATTTAAAACCCATGTCTATTACAATTTTATTATTTATATATAAACTTTAAACATATAAGCCGTAATCAAATGTTGTGGAATACGCTTATTTATCATTGTATACATGTTACGATGTTACTTCTGAGCGTAGTACACAGTTGTATACAGGGCAAGTCAAAATGTTGTGCAGGTTTTCAGAAATTTATTATGTGAAATGTAATGAACATATAATATCGTGAGACATATTGTATGAAAGGTAAACTCTCAAAGTTTAGTTGTCCACTTCTAAAGTTCCGCGTTTACCCGCAAGATGTCAACAGCAGAGCAGTAAAGGAAAATGGCGTTGACTGGGGATCAGAAGTCTTTCTGTGTGCTTGATTACCATGTAAACAACTCTGTGACTAGTGTTCAACGACATTTCCGTACCAGATACGATCAAGACCCGCCGGATGGGAGATCCATTCGTAAGTGGTACACACAATTTAGGGATTCAGGCTGTATCTGTAAACGAAAATCGACTGGCCGTCCGTCGACGAGTGAAGAGACAGTCGAACGCGTTCGCACATGCTTCGTGCGGAGTCCACAGAAATCCACCTACCGGGGAGCGACAGAACTTCAACTACCACAAAAAACTGTATGGCGGATTCTCCGGAAACGTTTACAGATGAAACCCTACCACTTGCAACTGGTTCAAGCCTTAAAACCCGCCGATTATGCTTTGCGAGCGTCCTTCTGTGTTGATTTTCTCGCATTAATGGAAGAGAATGAGTTCCATGAGAGGGTAGTTTACAGTGATGAAGCGACTTTCCACCTTTCAGGAAAAGTGAATAGACACAATGTAAGGATTTGGGGAACTGGTAACCCCCATGCAACTCTGGAACATCAACGCGATTCTCCGAAAGTGAATGTCTTTTGTGCCATTTCCCATGCAAAGGTTTATGGGCCCTTTTTCTTTCATGAACGTACTGTGAACGGACATGTTTTCCTTGATATGCTACAACAATGGCTCCTTCCGCAGCTTGAAGCGGATAGTCCAGATTTCATTCTGCAGTTGGATGGTGCCCCTCCACATTACCATGGCAGTGTTCGAGACCATTTGAATACGGCTTTACCACAACGCTGGATAGGCCGTGCATCTCAGGGTGATCAACAACTCATTCATTGGCCACCTCGTTCACCAGATCTAACCCCGTGTGATTTCTTCATGTGGGGTCTTGTAAAGGATCATGTTTACGTACCACCACTTCCAACAACACTGCATGAACTGCGTGCCCGCATCACAGCAGCCATTGCTGATATCGACCGCGGACTGCTACAGAAAGTTTGGCAGGAGATTGAATATCGGCTTGACATCTGTCGTGTAACAAAAGGCGCTCACATAGAACATCTGTGAATATTTAAAAAAAAACTTTGAGAGTTTACCTTTCATACAATATGTCTCACAATATTATATGTTCATTACATTTCACATAATAAATTTCTGAAAACCTGCACAACATTTTGACTTGCCCTGTAGTAAGCGGACAATACTCCGCACGACCGCATATACTAATTCCCATCTCTCTCTATATTCTGCCTAGTACATAACCTGTAGCGTTTGTTATGGTGTAGAAATCGCTTGCCCTGGCCTGGTAATTATGCACAAAACTCCTTTTTTGAGAAAAATTCACTTACGCCCCTTTACTTCCAACCGTGTCAATTATAAAATATACTATTAACAAAAGTAGACGCTACATGATCCTAGGTAAAAAAAGCGTCTAAATAAAAAAAAACTGATTTCTCAATTTAATAAATGGCTCAATACTTTATTTAATCACACTAGAATCAAAATAAAATTAACTGAACGGGGAAAATATTAGGCAAAATAGACGAACATTGTTATTTATGGGGAGTGCCTCGCTGTAGCCGAGTTGTTGAGACAAGATGCCATGGCGCAGAGCTACGAGACTTGCGCTGCGCTGGTTCGAGTTTCCATGGGGAAGGAATTTTCTTGTGGCATTTCGCCAGTATGGGACCGATGCCTACCGAGCATCGTGAGGAATTTGACTATCTACAATAAGTAGCGATTCCGGTTTGAGAAAACCAGCAATAACTGCTGGGAGATTCAACATGCTGACCACATGTCACCCCTCTACTGGCTTGATAACCATCTACCTGTGATTAACACATGTAAATGTGAGGCAAGCAGTCGGCTGGTAGGTCAAGGGCCTTTTAGGCCTTTCTCGCTATGGAGGATAGTCAATTTTGGGAGAAGAATATTTATGAAGGCGAAAGAATTGTTCTATGACTATTTAACTCGTGCCCCAAATGGGACTCAATGGCCAATCACGTTTCAATGATTTCTGTTTTACAACCAATCAGAGTCGTGTTTCACGAAATATTTATCAGTGTTATAATTACCATATTAAAGAAGGCTCCTCCTTTTTAATATTCTGAACAGGTCTGACCATTATTTTGCAGTGATTGAGCCTGTGAGAAATACGGCTACCAGATTGTATTACCCGTTTAAGGAGTAAGCGCAGTTGTTAACGGAGGGCGCTGCAGTCGTGTTATGCAGGAATAGACCACGTGACACTGCTAGCTATGAGTGCAAAGGGGAATGGGACGTGGGACGCTGACAGTGTATACTGCCTTATATGACGTCACATGTACCAACAAACAGAGCTTCCTGATTCTTCCGCATGCAGAGATATTTTGAATGAGTAATATATATAGCGCATGAATGTCAACACATGCCGCATGCGGGAGTTAATATAAAAACATTTGTAGCAATTGATTATACCACCAAAAAAAAGAAACCACTGTTTGCACTTTCTTAAATGTATTTTTTCCCAGGTAACAATCCAGAAAAATATAATTGTCATATTTACATCATACGACATCAGAAATGAATTAATATACAGTTTGATGTGTTTCATTTTTTCTCCACTAGAGAGCATTCTTACAATATTGCGTTCCTTTGGCAATAAATAGCATGATCTGGTTGCAGTGATAAACAAAAGAAGCAGATGAAGCGTACCTATTATTTCTCATTTGTTTTCAAACATCGCCGTTTACATTAAATATAAATATTTTAAATAACTATAGTTAAATAATGATTTGTGAGTAAACAGCTTAATTTTATTCGTTAAATAGTCCTAACAAATTCCACTCTTGATTTCCAAATTCTCTAGATAAATTGGAAATCAAGAGTGGCATTACTTATGATAAACACTCTTTCACTTCTCACAAATGTCCTTGCTGTCCCCCTCCATTCCCCGCTAGTCTTCTCGTGAGTAAGAAAATGTACTTTCTTATTTATTTTTCTCTGTTGTTTATTTTGTTTACCCCTTATTCATATTTGCTTTGCATTTGTTTACTTTTTGTCCAATTCACACATACGAACACAAGGACAGGACGCGTCCAATCCCCTACGCCGTCGGGAATCAAACGCGTATCGTCGGAGTGAAAAATGAGGAACCTACCGATTGTTCCCAGCGACGAAAACACTGTGCTATTTGGATCAGATGATACTTCGCATAGCTAAAGGCAATATATTCACAAAGTGGCCAACTTATGTCTGTCGTATGGTGCAATATTGCAAGCACAAAATATACTGCTCCAAACAGTCTCTTTGTGTTCATGCATCTGTACTGGTATATTCAGTGTTAATGTTACTGTGCAAAATAGCTGAATGTCAAATGTCATTTGCAAAATCAATGTACAGTAAAACTTGTTTAATCCGGAACGCGAATAATGCGGAAATCTGTCCAATGTGAACAAATTGATTGGTCCCGGCGAAATAATAGTAATTTTACGTGTATTTATTTTGTATAAAACGGAATCTGTCCAACACGGAAACGGAAGGACATTTCTGCACAATTCGTGAGAAAAATGTTTATAAGGCGGAAAGACAGAGAAATAAATTAGTTTCCACTTCAGTGAATTCCCGTTAGGCGAAATAACAATAAGGGAAGATTTCTGCCGCCAGGTGAAGTAGATTTTCTACCTGTATCTGATATTTTCTTTCGGTCTCACTGCACACCCGTTATGCAAAATACACGTTTATTTAACAAAATATTTGGCGGGTGACGTCTGTCATACAAATAACCAGTGCATTGTAAAATCTTAATTTAGTTTACGATCCGAGACCGATTGTGTACGTATCTTTCACGGGTAGCGTTTTCAATTTCCGGAATAAAGATGGCTAAATCGTAAGTATGATTGTCATTAAACGAAAAAAGTGAAAGTGATTGAAGATAAAGAAAAACAAACTCTCAGTACGCGAAATAATGACTAAATTTAAATGTGGAGAAACACAAGTTTATGAGATTCTAAAACATAAAGAAAAATAATGGGTAAATGAACGCTAGGAAATGATAAAACGAAGAGGAAAGCAAAATATAAAAATAAATAAACAAATAAATAAATAAAATAAATGAAGAAATCAAGGAAGTAGTGTGGGAGTGTTTGACGAGTGCACGATCAAAAAAGTCTCCAAATTTCCGGACCGATGCTCCAAAGTCTACTTCTAACTGTTGCTACATACCTAGAGAATAACGATTTCAAGCCATCTTCAGGTTGGCTGTACAGTTTTTAAAGACGACACAATGTAGTGTTGGATGAAATTTGCGGGAAATCAAAGGAAACCGGAACTGCATACTTTAAATTCAGATACGCGTCTAACAGACATTTTTAACGCTGACGAAACGGGACTGTGATTTTTATTGCACGTTTTGTCGAATTCGCTCATACTTACTCTACTTTTCAACGGTAGCGGAACTACATTTAATCCAAGGTAAGTAAAGACATATACGGTATTCTATAATCTATGATTGGTTAAAAATATTTTGGTTTTTTATAATGCGGAATTTTGTCTAATGTGGAAAAAAATGGTCCCATGCGATTCCGCTATGAACAAGTTTTACTGTATTTTGAAAAGCCCCCTTTTTTTCCCCTAAAATACACGACTCGACTCAAAAAGTAAGGCTATCAAGGATTTGAATTTTAACCCTTATGGCGCTCCTTAAAATTAATAGATTAATTATATAATGAATAAATTAATAATTAATAATTACAAATAGGAATGAGATGCACAAAGAAATTAAACATAGGCTCAATTCTGGAAATATATGCTAATATGTATTAGAGGGACTGTTGTTATCCCAGCTTCTCTCAGAAACCATCAAACTGAAAATATATAAAACTGTTATTTTCCCAGTTATATTTTCTGGATGCGAAACATGGACTCCTACTTTAAAGGAGGAAAAATATTACGAGTATTTGAGAATAAAATTCTTAGGAAAATTTTTTGGATCAATGAGAGATGAACAGACATGTGAACGGAGAAGTCTTCATAACCCTGTTCTACACGATCTTTTTATGAGAAACAAGATAAAATAAGAACAGATAGACTGCTACGGGCAGGATGGGGAATGAAAGAGGGTCATGGTAACTCATAGGATAATCAGAGGGAAAGCACCCGATAGGTAGGCCAAGAATGAAGTGGGAGAATAACATTAAACATAATTCGAAGGAAGTTGATTATACAGGGGATGATTGGAAAATATTAGCTCAGGATAAGGATGTATGGAGAGCTAATGCCCGCGCTGCCCTGAACCAACGGAGTCAACAGTATCGGTGAGTTAGTTTAATTTAGTTGTGACGTTTCTTAAATACTCTTTTGAACTTTCCCGAAATTGGCAATACTGTATAATCTATCTATAATGGCGTAGCCCATTGTTGAACTATAGCACCTTCTTTATAAGGAGTTACTAGACCAAGTTTTTTTTTTGTTAAATTATTTGCGGTCAACACACCGACCCAATGAGACGTCTAGTAGCCAATTAAGGTATTATTACAACGTTGATGTAGCCTATGTGAATTTTGCTTAAAGGCCTCTTCATTCAGGCTCAAAAACCTTTTACTTGGGACCCACGGCTTATAGTCCCTCCAGGATGACTTTCTCCTTGGATTTTCCGTCCAACTGCGGCCGGGTTTGAAGCTGCGACCCTCGGAACTAGAGGCAAGGAGCATAACCACTAGTCCACCGCGGCCGTTTAATAGTGTATAACGGCCAGTAATTCCTTCTAATAGTATACGGTTTATAATAATAATAATAATAATAATAATAATAATAATAATAATAATAATAATAATAATAATAATAATATGGTGCTGTGACACCACTGTTCATTCACGTTATCATTACTACAGACCGGATGTTTGGGAAAATGCCTATAGTTATTTATTACACATATTGTAAAAGCGACTTCATTTCAGTTCATACAAACGACCCTAGAGTTGTTTTCCATTAAGTTAATCTTGCCTATAAATGACTATTTCAGCTTATAATGCCTATAGATGCCTATTTGCAAATTTTCTCGAAATTAACTCAGTATTTCGATGAAATCAATTGAAATGGTCTAACTTCATTGCACAAATCAATTCATAGAAGTTTTCAAGTGTTCTTTTTATAAATTCTCTTAGAATATTTTAGGACAAGGGTGGCACCCAATAACCTAGCAGGTAGATAGTTCCCTCTAAATGCACTCCCGTTAAGTAAATATTGTTTTTTTTTTCCACCTCGTGCATTCCTGTTAAGCGAAATTGCCCTATGCTATGTCCCATTGTATTATGCTCAGGCTCTAAGGCTTGGAGAAAAGTCATTTGCTTACTTTCAATACAAACATTGCTGAGTGACAAAGAGGGTTCTGCTCTATATAAAAAGGCAACACAAATTCCAATAGCATCTCTGATATCTTCGAACGATATTGATAGCATATGTTTATATTCTTAACGTAAGACTAAAAAGTTATGTTGTAGTCCATTTTTTGTACGAGCCTATTTTGAATGTTTAGTGCCTATATTAATGATTTTAGTGCCTTTTCGCCTGCCTATTTTGAATGTTTCAAGTGCCTAACATCCGGACTCTATCATTACATACAATGGAAAATAGACTCAGAAATTATAAATTTATACCTGACTGGTTAAGGCACTGCGCTACAAGCCGGAAGGTCGAGGGTTCGAGTCCCAGTGGGGTCAGGATTTTTAAACTGACCCAAACCTTCTGGCGGCACTATGGCCCTGGGGTCGACTCAGCCTCTAACTGAAATGAGTACCAGACGCTTGTTCTGTGGTAAAGGCGGCCGTCACGCAGGGCTGACAACCCGGCAGACATCAAGTGCCGATTGTCAAGAAAATGTGGGGGCCTTAACCTCCTACTACCCCAAGGGCCTCCTGAGGCCTGTAGTGGGATCACTTTACTTTACTTACCTAATACCCGGCGTGCGCTGCTACACCTAAATAAATTATGTTTTTTTTTTGTTTCATTCGGTTGAATAAGTGAAAGGAATAATAAATATACATTTATATCGTTATTATTTTTAGATACCCCGTGCTGATTACCCGGTGTTGCCCGAGAATCTACGCATCCCGATATACTTGGCATAAATGAGCTGAAAGACAAATTTCGTTATTTCGAGTTATCCATAAAAGAATATCCGCCGTGTGCTGCTATGCTTGCTCGGAAATCTACTTATCCCGATCTTCTTGGCTGCAAAGCAAGACAAAAATAATTATTGTGAGTTATCCTTAAAAGATAAAAATATGCTGTCGCGGGCTTTTCTGTAGAATTTTTTGAGACAATAAATTCTGTGTACTATAATTCTGTGTATTTGTTATGGTTTAGGCAGCGTAAGCCATTTAAGCTTAAAAAAATAGACATTTTTTCACTTTTTTTCACTACAGAAAGTGATTTTTAAGGGTGAAGGGCTTGAGCATTAAAACCTCTTATAACCTATAACCTTCCCGGGAAAATCCTGAACATGCCCCATGACAATTCGATGAATGGTATGGCAGCACATGCTTGCCCGGGAATCTACTTCTCCATTTCCTTGGCATCAATGAAATGACTATAGTGTGTTATCTGTAAAAGATAAACATATGCTGTCGCGGACTTTTTTGTAGAGTTTTTTTTTGAGATAATCAATTCTGTGTACATTAATGTTGTGTATTTGTTATGGTTTAGGCAGCGTAAGCCACTTACGGGTAAAAAAGAGGGACGTTTTTCACTACAAAGGGTGTTTTTTAAGGGTATAGGAGTTGAGTATCTCAATTCTCTTATAGCCTATGTTCATCCCGGGAATCTCTTGAACATTTTGCAAAAAGCCCCATTATAATCGGATCAACGGTATGGCCGCGCATAAAGTACGAACAAACAAACATTTTTATATATTAAGAAGATTATAATGTAGTGTGCCTCCGCCACAGCCGACCTCTTTAAGGCATCATTCCTTGGTGCAGAGCTACAGGTTTTCACTGGTACGAAAAATGTTCTCGTGGAATTTCTGCCTGTATGGGACCGTTGCTTACTCAGCATCGAGAAGAATTTAGGTAGTTACAATAAGTGGCGGCTCCAAGTTAAGAAAAATACTTATAATGGCTGGGTTACCCAACACGCTCAACACATATCACACCTATGCCGCCTGTATGATCGCCCACATCTGTGATTAACACGTGTGAATGTGAGGCCAGCTGCCAGCTGTTCGGATTGTGAATTAAAAAACACGTGTTAATCAAATTAAATAAAAGCGACAATTTTTCTAATGTGAGAAATCTGAAACTATGTATGTTTATTTATTTAATGAAGAGGCATTTATTTTGAGACTAAAGTTCCTAGGAAACATTTTAGACCAAAGAGAGATGAACAGACAGTTGAATGGGGAAGACTGCATAACAGTGAATTACATGGTCTTTATAGGAAGCCAGATATAATGAGAACAGTTTAGTCTCGTAGACTGCGATGGGCAGGACATGTGGCACGAATGGCGAATAAAGACGTGAATGGAAGCTTCTTGTAGGAAAACCAGAGGGAAAACGCCCAGTTGGTAGAACAAGAATGAGGTGGTTGAATAACATTAACTATGATTTGAGGAGGTGGATTATACGGGGAGTGATTGGAAGGCATTGGCTCAGGATAGGGATATATATGGAGAGCTTATGTCCGCGCGGCCATGAACCTACGGGTTCGATAGTGCCAGTGAGTTAGTTAGTTAGAGGCATTTATATAAATATCACTGGCCTTTTAATGTCAAAAACCACAAAAAGAAAAAGAAAACACACAGAAGAACGGAACAGATATTTCACAAGCCGTTATTCTGCTTTCATGTTGTCTTTTTAGTGTCCATGCTTCACTACCATAGGTCAACACTGGTCTAGCCAAAGTGTTATATAAACGTAATCTGGTGTTTTTTTTTTTGTACAAGGGATGGTTTCATAACTTGATTAATAATTCACAAAGTTTTGTTATAACTAGTATTTTTTTCAGGGATATCCTTTTCATTCCAGATAGAGAGATAATATCCAAGATATTTTAAATTGATTAGATTTCTCTAAAATTTTATTCTGGAGACATACTTTACTTTGTATGGGGTCCTTCCCAAGAAATGCCATAATTTTAGTTTTGTTAATTGATATTTTCATAATAAATTTGGCAGCTGTTTTTTGTAAGTTATAAATTGAACACAATGTCGGGGGTATATATCCATTCATCTTTTCTCTCGATCTTATAATATGTAATATGTAAGATTCCACCTTTCTCATATTATAAAATTATAGCTGTAATTTATTCGATTTATTACATGTTACATGACATAACGTTTATTGCTTCACTGTTATGAGGGTATCCTACGTAAACATTCACTAAGGTCATGCTGCTCTATTTCAAAATTTAAATATTAGTCTAGCTCCACCAATAATTTACATCTGCATGAGAATTTCGAGCTCTTTACAGTCAGTTCAAGGAATAATAGTCTACCGCTGTGGTCAAGGGGACTGTCTTTCCCTCTGATCTAGCGGGACCGAGTTCGATCTCAGCCCAAATAGTTCCCGAACAACGCTATCATAACCAATCATATTCCGCTTGTTAAAAATACATATACAAATACGCATGGAAACATACAGACTAATATGATCTTGAAGAAGATTTTCGGGCTGTAGGCCGTGGTCGTGAGGCTTGTAGTTCCCCGACGTCAGTCTCAAGACAACCCTTGAGGATGCCAGACGCAGTCTCTGGCGAAACGTCGGGGAACTACAAGCCTCACGACCACGGCCTACAGCCCGAAAATCTTCTTCAAGATCATCATAGCAACTCCGGCCGTGAAAGTCTACGTGATTACATACAGACTAATAGTTACATCGGTATGACTGTGATGTTAAAGCGTATATTAATAAGATGAAATAAGAAGGTAAACAACAGTCAAACGTCTGAATGCACTTGACTTCGTTCCCTGCTAAACTGAAGACTGTCTGACTAATATGATCTTTGACAACTTTGATCTACGAGCGCTATTCAAAAAACTAAAAGCGCGACAGACCTACGATGATAATGATGGTCGGATGATTTTCGGGGACCGTTGGGCCCTAAGCTTCCTGACATTTATCTTACAGGTGAGGAAAAACCCCGAAAAAACCTAACTCAGGAGCCTGTTCCGACCGGGAATCGAACCCGGGCCCGCTGCGTGACAAGGCAGCGCGCTACCTCGAGACCACAGCGGTGGACTTTATACATATATATTTATGTATTTAGTTGATCATTAAATTAAGTCTACCGCTGTAGCCTCGGGGTACCGTCGCTGCCTTATATACAGCGAACGGAGATAGTTTCCAGGGTGATGGTTTTTTCGGGGGTTTTCCTCAACTATAAAACAAAAGGCAGAATACTTTAAGGCCCAAACAGGCCATCATATTTATCATTATCTTATTCTCCAAGCGCGACAGGCCTAGAAGGTCCCTTGGCCTACCAGCCGGCTACTGGCCTCACATCCACATGTGTTAATCACAGAGGTAGACGTTTCATCGAGCCAGTGTAGGAGTGACATGTGGTCAGCATATCGGGTCCCCAGCCGTTATAGCTGGTCTTCTCAACCTGGAGTCGCTACTTATTTTAGCTACACAAATTCCTCACGATGCTGGGTAGACACCGGTCCCACACTGGCCGAAATAGCATGAGAAAATTTCTTCCCCCATGGAGACCTCGAACTAGCGCAAGTCCCGTAGCTCTGCACCAAGGCTTCTTGCCTTAACCACTAGGCTACGGGGCGGGCTATTTAATAAGGATTAATTGTCTAACATAAGCCTACCTTAAATGATCCTTTCCCTCTCGTTTTTGTACAGAGTTCCCATGCCTCTCTCACATATCACATTTGTGCCACATGTCCTGTACATTGCAGTCTATGAGGCTTCTGACTTCCCATGTAGATCATCTAGCTCACTGTTGTGTGGTCTTCTCCAATCGCCTGTTTATTCATCTCTCTTTGATCCAAACATTTTCCTAAGAACTACATACTCAAATACGCGTAATCTTTTCTCCTCCTTTAAAGTAAGTCCATGTTCCGCATCCATATAATATAACTGTAGGAGAATAACAGTTTTATATAATTATATTCAGTTCCATGTTTTTTAGAGAAGTTAAGACAAGAGTCCCTCTAATGTACAATAGCATGCATTCCCAGAATTGAGCCTTAGATTAATTTCTCATCCTCCATTCATCTCAATCTTTCAAGTCACCATTCTTCAGTCCCCTGTCCTTCAACAAATCTAATACCCTCTATCCATGTCTTATGTCTTCCTCTTCTTTTCCTCCTATTTGGAATCCACTCCAAACTCCTAACTGGCAATCCATCTTCATTCATCCTCTTCACGTGTCCAAACCATAGTTTTTCCCCCACAAATTGTACAATTGTTTCGTTAAAGTTCATTTTTTCTCGGATAATAGAACCTGTCTAATTTAGAGCATCGTACAAATCTTAAAATAATAAATTCTGTAGATTGCAATTTTGACTTTAATTTGGCATTTATAGTCTACTTTTCTGCTCCATAGGTCATTAAACTTCTTACTATTGATTTATAAGTATGGATTTTAGTTTTTTTCAATATATGTTTATCATAATTAATGCCACGAGTGATTTCCAATTTATCTAGAGAATTTGGAAATGAAGAGTGGCATTTGTTAGGACTATTTAACGAATAAAATTAAGCTGTTTGCTCACAAAACATTATTTAACTAGTTATTTTAAAACATTTATATGTTTAATGTAAACGGTGATGTTTAAAAACAAATGAGAAACGATTGGTACGCTTCATTTGCTGCTTCTGTTCATCACTGCAACCAGATCATATTATTTATTGCCAAAGGATCACAATATTGTAAGAATGCACCCTAGTGAGAAATGTATAACCAACATTATAGGAATTAATTAATTTCTGATGTCCTATGATGTAAATATGTCAGTTATATTTTTCTGCAACGTCATTTCCTGGAAAATAATTCGTTTAAGAAAGTGCAAACAGTGTTTTTTTTTTGTAGTACAATCAATTGCTACAAATGTTTTTATATGATCTCCCGCATGCGCTAACTGCTGACATTCATGCACTATATATACAATCTGGTAGCCGTATTTCTTACAGTCAGCCACTGCAAAATAATGCAATGGCCTATTTAGAATGTTACAAAAGGAGGAGCTTTCTTTAATATGATAGACTTTCGTTGATAAATTCGAGGTGAAACACGACTGTGATTGGTTGTAAATAAAAAATCATTGAAATGTGATTGGTCATTGACTCCCATTTGGGGCATGAGTTAAATAGTCCCACATAATACAATTTAACATTGCTATTGCAAATCGACCTTTATATATTCCTTTTGTTTCCATCTTCATTTATTTTAACTCCTAAACATTTAATTTTGTTACAAACATTATTGGTACATTTGGAATAATTTAAATAACTTAACTATACTATTTTTTCGTTAAAACAACGACGTTGCACAAATAAAAGTGGCAATCTGTAGTATGGTCTTTTTGGTTCACACCATTCCTTTGGTGCACCAAATGTCAATGACTTCCGTTTGCCGTAAAGCCACTGTCTCTTATTTTCAGTATCCGTAGAACATATGTAATATGAAGCTCACTTTATATCCAAATCACCGACTGCCATACCGTAGCACGCTTTTATGCATTTCTGTTAAATTATATTTCTTCTGTGCTTTCGAGGAGTGTAAATACGGCATGCACAGGACTATTTATGCACCGCTGTTGACACTTCACGTGCCCATTCAAACTAACTGGAAATCAAACCCCGGCTGCCTTTAGTACAAACGATTTACTATATCTTAGGAATGACTATTTTATAAAGAAAGAAAAATATTCTGTAGTATTTAACATGTCCTGCCCATCGCAGTCTACGAGACTTAACTGTTCTTATTATATCTGGCTTACAGGTGAATGGAGAAGACTTCGTAACAATGAACTACATGGTCTTTATAGGAAGCCAGATATAATAAGAACAGTTAAGTCTCGTAGACTCCGATGGGCAGGACATGATGCACGTATGGGGAATGAAAGACTTGCATGGAAGCTTCTTGTAGGAAAGCCAGAGGGAAAACGCCCAGTTGGTAGACCAAGAATGAGGTGGGAGAATAACATTATCTATGATTTGAGGGAAGTAGATTATACAGGGAATGATTGGAAAGCATTAGCTCAGGATAGGGATGTATGGAGAGCTTATGCCCGTGCGGCCATGAACCTACGGGTTCGATAGTGCCAGTGAGTAAGTAAGTAAGTAAGTAAGTATTTTTCACGCCTAAAGAATAGAAATTTTTGCTAGAAAACGTGTCCTTTTACGTGAGGTTTATTTATTGGTTAATTCATATGAAATAAAGAAATTAATTAAATAGTTTCACCTATAACTTTGCCAAGAATGTAGTGCCCGATATATGAAAAAAATACCATTATGGAATGTATAGTTACCTTGCACATATTTAATAAAGTTAAGGGCACCCAGTACTTATCCATCCATAGTAATTCTGCCCGAAGGCAGGTCCTTCACTGCAATCATAGCATTTTCATGCTATGCTAGCAGCTTTAGTAGGGAATTGTAGGTGTGGTAGCTTCCCGTTGCTTTCCACACCGGTGAAGGATGATGATGATGATAACAATGATAAGGATGATGAAGATGGCCATATGATTTCGGGGACCGTTTGGGCCTTAACGTTTTCCTGACATTTGTCTTACATGTGAGGAAAAAAACCCGATAAAAACCTCACTCAGAAAAACTGCCCCGACCGGGGATCGAACCCGGGCCCGCTGCGTGACAAGGCGACACGCTACCTCGAGACCACAGGGGTGGTCCCAGTATTTATATAAGTTCTTTTTTTTTTTCTTTTTTCTTCAAAAATCCAGGAAGGTATATTTTATCGATGCGTAATATTATTTTGTCAGTTCTGGACATTTAAACCCATAAAAACTGATTATTAAAAATGTCGTCTCTGTGTTCTGCCAATTTGCACATTTTTCTTGTATTTTTTTCTTGCATTTCCCCGTAACTTGTATTTTTTCATATTTTGGTATACTTTTCTCTAAAACTATGAAAGATAAGAGAATATATTTTTATGGCATAGATATGCGGTTTAAAGAACTCCGTAATAATATGGTAAAATTATCGTTGTGCTATTGATAGTGTTTGAAAAATTAAAAAAAATATATGTCTTTGATTTTTTAATAAATCACAATCCATATCTGAACATAAGCAAACCTTACTATTGTCAAATGATCTATGAACAATAACATACTAAATTTTACTCTTCTAAACAA
This sequence comes from Diploptera punctata, assembly GCA_030220185.1. Lineage (NCBI taxonomy): Eukaryota > Metazoa > Arthropoda > Insecta > Blattodea > Blaberidae > Diploptera > Diploptera punctata. The sequence goes on from JASPKZ010003056.1 coordinate 618,618, forward strand.
AATCCTCCGGGCCGGATATGAACCAGCGACCTATGGATTACTGAAATTATGTACCACTACAGTCCACCGCTCTACCAACTGAGCTCTTATAACGATTGACTAAAAAGTCGACAAGTCCATAACCTATTATACCGGTTTTTATTTTTTTGATTTTCTGATGATTCTGGCAAGGATTTTAGAAAAATATGAAATTATTATATTGTCATGGGTCCTTTACAAGTATACAAAGTTTCAAGTCGATCCAATTTTTAAGTGGGTGAAAATCGGGTTCAAAGATTCCGTTACATAGATACAGGTCCATTACATAGGCAGATACAGGTCAAGCTAAAATAAAGCATGTAAAAATGATTTCACCTGTAGTCCATTTAACATATCCTTGGTCCGTAATATTGATATTTACTATAAGTTTGTAGTTAACGAGTTTGCAATTATCTAGTAATGTTATGTTTATATGTTGTATCTCTACTGTAAACCATGCCGTAATTTTTCTTAATCTTAAATATCGCGTGTTGTATAACGGTTAGCGTGCCTGATTTGCATCCAAGAGTTCGATATATGGCTACTATTTCATGCCGCGACAGGGTTAGAAGGCTCTTGGCCAACCAACTCTCTGATGGTTTCACATTCGCATGTTAATCACAGATCTGATCATCCTGCCAGGAAAAGGTGTCGATTCCCTTAATATTTAAAGCTAGTTTTCTCAGCCATAAGCCGCTGATACTCGTAACTGCCCATATTTCTCGCGACACTGGAAGGACACCGGTCCCACAACGACCGAAATTCTTTGAGAAAATGTATTCTCCCTTGGAGACTCCAAACAGCATATCACATAGCTCTCCACCAAGACATGATAACTTACAACGATCGGTCACAGAGCTCACTCAACTGTTGGTTGTAATATAAGAAATGTTCTACGAGTGTAGAGTCTGGAAATGAATATTTTTTTTATTGTTGGAATGCATGCTATTAAGCATTACAGGGACGCTTGTCATCCCAACGTCTTTCAAAAAACGTTAAACTGAAAATATATAAAACTGTTATTCTCCTAGTTAGGATATTATATGGTTCTAAAACATTGACTCTTACTTTAAGGCAGAAAAAAAAGATTAAGGGCCATATCTATGAACGCATTAAACTATCAAAGTCGTTATCTGCTGAGAAAGTTGCATCCAAATACGTTTTTGCGTACTCAAAAATCTGTTCGTGCGATAATAATTGTCGAAATTCCTAAGCTACCTGGCGAGGTGACTTTGCAGAGAACGAATCATGAGCAACCCGATGGTAACCGATAAAGTTTGAAACCTTGACGCGTACCTTGCTACTTTATCCAAGATGTCGGACCTTCAAGACTTCGATCATGTTTTCGGTATACGCGGAGGAGAAGAATTTGATAGTCTACCAGAGAATTCAACTGGAAGAACAGGAGAATCGGCATAATATCGCGCGACGCAAATGTCGTCGTATACGGTATTATTTGCGGGACGCAAGCGTAAATGCGTTCCTCTAGCAGACGAAAACAACGGAAGTGGTTTTATCGCTGAGAATTCTGGGTAATTTCTTGCCAATATTTAAAAAACGACGACATTCATGCATGACCAGTTAGTGGGTAGCTAATTCGATCTTTGCACTTGCTCACGGAAAGTCAGCTCACCAGTGATTGGAAGTAATTTGAGTAGAGACTAATGTATTTGCATGCGGCCCTAAGAGTATTTGAGAATAAAGTTCTTGGGAAAAATTTTCCACCAAAGAGGCGAATGGAGAAAACTACATAACAGTGAGCTACAGGTCTTTATAGGAAGCCAGATATAATAACAGTTAAGTCTCGTAGACTGCAACGGGCTAGACATATCACACGAATGAGGAATGGAAGAGGTGCATGAAAGCTTCTTACAGGAAAATCAAAGGGAAAACGCCCAGTTGGTAGATAAAGAATGAGGTGGGCGAATATTATTAAGCATGATTTGAGGGAAGTCGATTATACAGGGAATGATTGGAAAATATTAGTTCAGGATAGGGATGTATGGAGAGCTTATGTCCGTGCAGCCATAAACCTACGGGTTCGATAGAGCCAGTGAATTAGTTTTATACAAAGAAGCTACTTGATATGAAATTCGGATAAGAAAACAAAATAATGCTGAGTGACTGGGTAACGTAACTCCCTTGCAGAGAACAGAAAGTTCGGTCGACATTAGCTCTTGCGGGTTTTTAAATATGACATGAATAAGTGCAAATTACGTTGGTAATGTTCCAACTTAATTAAGTAGAGCCAATTGTAGTTAATGTCGTTATTCAACATCTCATATCATTAACGTCCATCCCTGTGGCCTCGAGGTAGCGTGCTGCCTTGTCACGCAGCGGGCCCGGTTTCGATCCCCGGTCGGGCAGTTTTTCTGGGTGAGGTTTTTATCGGGATTTTTACTCACCTGTAAGACAAATGTCAGGAAAACGTTGAGGCCCAAACGGTCCCCGAAATCATGTGGCCATCATCATCATCATTCTTCACCGGTGTGGAAAGCAACGGAAAGTTACCACACCTAGAATTCCCTTGTAAAGCTGCAAGCATAGCATGAAAATGCTATGATTGCAGCGAAGGACCTGCCTTCGGGCAGAATTACTATGGATATCATTAACTTCGTAGTTGAAATCTGGGCGAGAAAGGCAGCAAATTATGCACTTGAGTCTCTTTATTTTAAGATTGAGGTTCTTTCGCGGCGTCCATGGCTTTACTTCCTATTCGAATGAAGAAATTCCCAGAATTAAAAAAAAAATAAAATAAAAGACTCCACAGCGCCAGGCCTAGAAAGCCCTTGACCTACCAGCTTGCTGCTGACCTCACATCCACATGTGTTTATCACAGAGGTAGATGGTTATCCAGCCAGTGTATGGGTGACATGGTCAGCATATCGGTTCCTCAGCCTTATAGTCATATTTCTCAACCTTAGGCCCTATTATTTAAAAAATATAAGTTCCATCGGTCCTATCAGAGATTCTATCTTCTGCAACAAACGGCTATGGAACCAGATCTTCATAAATGCTAATCTAAATTTTGTATCATGCAGCTAAGCACCAAATGTTCCCGCGTCATAATACAAAATTAGAATAAACTAAATTAAAGTTATATTTTTCCATGGGAGAGGATAATAAAACATATAAAGCCCACTTGCGGCCTTCAAGTTTGACACGCATGTACTCGGTATAAGAAGATATTTCTGGATCATATTCAGGATATTTAATCAATGGTCTGGAAGGGATTACCATGGTCATCGATGAGCACGACCACGAACTGTCTTTTAACACGGAATAATGCAAGGAACGCAATCGAAAAAGTAATTAAGCTTAATCTGCAGGGAATGTGGAAAGTACTAAAAAAAAACAATGATTCAACGACTTCTGAAAATCGACCGTAACATGCCAAACTATGCGAGTCATGTGTATTACCTTGGAATCAGTATTTTCGTTCTCGGTAATTAACGTTATCAATAAAAAATGCATTAACAATAAGCTGTTTTCTCATAAAAAGTCTTAAGAGACATTGTACTAAAATCCGAACGGATTATAGGTTATCTCGAAAACAGCGGCAGTCTGTAAATGATAAGGTAAAATTTATACTTCTTCATCTATGTTTAACCTCTCACCTTATAGGTATTTTTAACATGCTACACGCCACTCGAGTCCTAAAATGTATACTACTACTACTACTACTACTACCACTACTACTACCACTACTTATAATAATAATTATTATAGCAATAATTAATCACTACCAACACCATCATGAGCAACAAAATAATAATAATAATAATAATAATAATAATAATATTATTATTATTATTATTATTATTATTATTATTAGTATTACTATTATTATTAAACTCCGCCATGGCCGGTCCCAAGCCCGGATGAGAAAGGAGGAGGGGGAGGAGTAACAACCTCGTAAAAAAACCAGAGTTCAGTTGGCTCCGACTGATAGTACTCTGTAAGGGCCCCTAGCCAGGGTTACGGTGAAGACCTCAACGGCAGATTCGGCGCAGAAGGAGTCCTTCATCACGGCGGATCAGGCGGAAGTAGCAACCCTCTAGATGGGGTTAGTACATCCAGAAGCTGGACCTAAAGCTTTGAGGTGGCAGCCCCACCAATAGTCTACTCTGCATAGCGTTGGTACCGCGATCAGAGGAAAACATATTACTCGTATTCTTCACAATGGAAACTCGGTCGGACTTAACCAAGGACGACCTCAGTGTAGAATTAAGGATGTCGGACGTCCTCGGAAGAGATGGTCTTAGATCTATTAGTGAAGACGGAACAGGCAACTCTTGCCTAAACCAGGGAGTGAAGAAGACTATTATTATTATTATTATTATTATTATTATTATTATTATTATTATTATTATTATTATTATTATTATTATTATTATTATTATTATTATTGTCCACCGCTGCGGTCTCGAGGTAGCATGCTGCCTTGTCACGCAGCGGGCCCGGATTCGATTCCCGGTCGGGACAGGCTCCTGTAAGACAAATGTCAGGAAGCTTAGGGCCCAACAGTCCCCTGAAAATCGTCCGGCCATATCATCATCATCCTTATCAATATCATCATCATTCTTTACCTGTGTTATGTCGATCAGAAGAACTAGCAGTTCTTCTATAAAATCAGTGGACGAGATATTACTGAAGATGAAGCTGCCAATGCTTTGAAACTGCAGTATCATTAGAAGACTGGATGAGGTATGACGTATTTTAATTCAATCTTAGTATTAGTAGTAGTCAATCCTATATGTCTTCACAAGGAGACATGGGTGCTCCCTAGCGGAAATTACTTGACCAATCTAATTTAGTTATGTTATTTCCATACAAATATCACGATTGGCATGCCATCAGCACTTCGCCTCAATGTGACATCTAGTAACTCCAAGCGCGACAGGCCTAGAAGGCCCTTGACTTCCCAGACGACAGCTGGTCTCACATCCACATGTGTTAATCACATAGGTAGACGATCATCTAGCCAGTGTAGGGGTGACATGTGGTTAGCATGTCTGGTCCCCCAGCCGTTATAGCTGGTCTTCTCAACCTGGAGTCGCTACTTATTGTAGCTATCCAAATGCCTCACGATGCTGGGTGGACACCGGTCCCATACTGACCGAAATTCCACGAGAAATGTTCTTCACCCATGGGGACTCGAACCAGCAGAAGTCCCGTAGCTTTGCGCCAAGGCTTCTTGTCTTAACCACTGGGATACGGTGCGGGACAATGTGACATCTAGTAGGCAACTAAATTATTGCTTGGATAGGATAGACCGGTTAAATTTTGCTCAGATGCACTAATTTAGGCTTGAGGTTCTTTTACGAGGGCGAAAATCATCTGACTCGGTAATCACGGCTTAAAGTACATACAGGAGGACTTGTCCCTTATATTTTTCCATCCTAATAATCCAAAGACCCCGGCCGGGTTTGAACCTGCGACCCTCTAGACTGGAGGCAAGGAACTCAATCACTAGACCACCGAGGCTGGTACAGATAAATGCAATAACAACTTATATATATATATTTCGGTCCTGGGAAAAAGTACGCAAATGCATAAAAATCTATTCCCCAATAAACACATATAACATATTCTTGTTTAGAATGAATGTACAAGTGAATTGCATATCTTGTCTCCAATATTCGTGTTGTCTCTGAGGTGGCCCTCGAATTCAGCAGATCGCTCATCCGAACAGGTCCTTCATATCCTTGCATGGTTAAACAGTATGTGTGTAATCCATAGTTTAAAAAAATCTCTCTACAGGTCGTGTCCGTGTAAGACCTAGTAGCGTGCGGCATGAAAAAGTACACGTACAAATGAACCACTATGGTCTCGAGGTAGCGTGCTGCCTTGTCACGCAGCGGGCCCGAGTTCGATCTCCGGTCGGGACAAGTCTCCTTGGTGATGCTTTTCCGGGGTTTTTCCACAACTATAAGACAAATATGAGGAAATTCTAAGGCCCAAATTATCATCGAACGTCATCTGTCCATCATTATCATCTTCACCTCATTAGATTAAGTTTAGGATTGACCTAAGAAATGGGCTACAATCCCACCAATGCAAGGTGGGAAAGCCAGAAATGTCATAAAAGAAAAAAAAAGTTTATGATCAAGATCTTTCCTGGCGAATCATTACCATCATAATCATCACCCATCATATGAGGGCAGCGTAATCCCGACATCCAGGCGCCCCAACCTCAGACGTGGGTTACAATACGCAAATGAGAGTAGTGCCCTAATGACAGACGTAAATTACACTATCTTTCAATTATTTTGAAACATTTGAATTCCTATAATCCTAATTACCTGGCGTCCAGATTTGAGAAGTTATCTTCTTACCACATTATCAATACTAGGTCACAAGATAACAGTCTGCTAACCATCCCCTTCCATAGCACTTCCTCTTATTCTACTTCTTTTACAGTAGCCTCTGTCCGCTCCTGGAATTCCCTCCCTCGAGACATCACGGGTTGCCGCACACTTGACACATTTAAGTCATGCTTGTACAATTACTTGTTAAATAATTAATTTTTCTCCAGAACTAATTTCATTCTATATCAATAATTTTTTTTTCATTTTTTTATCCTGTCCGTTTTATAATTTACTAGCTAATACCCGGCGTGCGCTGCTACGCCTAAATAAATGAAAATTAATGCGTTTTTATGTTTAGTTGAACAAGTGAAAGGAAAAAATAATTATAAATTTATATCGTAAATATTTTTAGATACCCCGTGTTGTTTACCCGGCGTTGTCCGGGAAACTACTCTTCCCGATCTTCTTGACATAAATGAGCTGAAAAGACAAAAATTAATGTACTTCTTATGATTGGTTGAATAAGTGAAATGAAAAATAATTATAAATGTATATCTTAATTATTTTAAAATTCCCCGTGCTAATTACCCGGGAATCTACTGATCTCGATCTTCTTGGCATAAATGAGCTAAATTCGTTATTGTGAGTTATCCGTAAAAGAATACCCGCCATGTGCTGCTATGTTTGCACAGGAATCTACGTCTCGATCTTCTTGGCATCAATGAAAGACAAAATTGGTTATTGTGAGTTATCCGTAAGAGATAAGCATATGCTGTCGCAGACTTTTTTTAGAGCTTTTTGAGATATTCAATTCTGTGTACATTAATTTTGTGTATGTTATGGTTTAGGCAGCGTAAGCAATTTAAGCGTCCAAAGAGCTACTTTTTTCACGTTTTCCACTACAAAGGGCGATTTTTAAGGTTGTAGGAGTTGAGTATCACAACCCTATTATAGCCTATGCTCAACCCGGGAATCTCCTGAACATTTTGCAAAAAGCCCCATCACAATCGGATCAACGACATGGCCGTGCATAAAGTAGGAACAAACAAACAAACATTTTTATATATTAGATTCGTTAAATCTAGAGTAATCAAAACATAATGTAAACAATAATTATATTGTAGATATACCATGTAATCTTTTTGTTTATTGTAATTAAGATGAAAGAATATTTTTTTGTATTTTTGTAAACCTGGTGAGTGGAAGACAAGGTCAGGTAAAATGGAGTTGCTATTATTATTTTTTTAATGTTCCAGGTTGTCCTTTGGGACATTTCTGGTGTAATCTCCTGGCATTGGCGTAATTGTAACCCATTTCTGAGGTTGGGGCGCCTGGAAAGCGGGGTTACGTTACCCCGATGATATGATGGGTGATGATGATGATGATGATAGTGGTGCGCCAGGAGAGTCCTTAATCCTAAGCTTAATCTAAGATAAATACGAATGATGATAATTGCGATGGCCATATGATGTTCGGGGAAGGTTCGGGCCTTAAAGTTTCCTGACATTTGTCTTACATGTGAGGAATAACCCCCATAAAAACCTCACCCAGGAAACTGTCCCGCCTAGGGATCGAATCAGGGCCCGCTACGTCGCGCTACCTCGAGACCACAGCGGTGGACTTATTATTATTACGTTCTTCTTCTTCTTCTTCCTTCCATGTATTAGTCCAAGGCCTGTTACGATCCTATACAAAATGTTGCCTCTAGAGTTTCATGGCACGGCCCAGAGATCTTCGACCTCTTGGTATATAATTAGAATTATAAACAGCTTTGCGGATCCGATTTGAACTCATTCTATCAAGATGGTGTTTCCAATTTAGTTGGTACTGTTTAATATATTCCAAAATTGGCGTAGTCTTCAATTCTTTTAAGATATCGGTGTTCCTTTTCCGATCTCGTCTGGTGTAACCCGCTGTTCAGTCCATGAATCTCATTTCACAAGCCAATGTTATTTATTATTATTATTATTATTATTGAATACCTGAAATGTCGAAATAGCAAAACTGGTGGCATAGAATTAAAAATGTTAAACTATGGGGATAAACCAGAGAGAGAGAGAGAGAGAGAGAGAGAGGGAGACCATCCCTTGTACAAAAAAACACCAGATTACGTTTATATAACACATTGGCTAGACCGGTGTTGACCTATGGTAGTGAAGCATGGACACTAAAAAAACAACATGAAAGCAGAATAACGGCTTGTGAAATGAGATTCATGCGCAGAACAGCGTGTTGCACCAGATGGGATCGGAAAAGGAACACCGATATCTTGAAAGAATTGAAGACTACGCCAATTTTGGAATATATTAAACAGTACCAACTAAATTGTAATCACCATCTTGAAAGAATGAGTTCAAATCGGATCCCCAAAGCTGTTTATAATTATATACCAAGAGGACGAAGATCACTGGGCCGTCCTATGAAACGCTGGAGGGAAAATTTTCTATAGGATCGTAACAGGCCTTGGCCTAATACTTGGAAGGAAGAAGAAGAGAGAGGGAGGGAGAGGGAGAGAGAGAGAGAGAGAGAGAGAGAGAGAGAGAGAGAGAGAAAGTTTATTATCCGAATTACACTAGTCAAAATCAGTATTTAATAAAACTGTAATGCAAACATTTGCCTAGTACCTTAACTGGCTGTTATATGCGATAAAAGTTTGCCTATCTATTGTCTACAACGAGCAGACATTTTCATCGTGTTGTTTATACATTAGTTTTCATACGTACAATCATAAGAAGAGAGGCTGTTCACCGGCCATGAACCTCGCTCGGAGTTGAGGCCAACAACACCGCACCCGCACTACACCAAATACAACTTCTTTGTTGTCAAACTTCCTCTGAATCAGTGTTATTCAACAAATATTTCCGAGAAATTTTAGCTAAATGTACTGGAATTATCAAAAGAAACTGCATTAAGGGACAATTATATTGTTACGTAATAAAAAGCTTTGCCATTAAGTACACTTACCCGCAAGTACAAAACAGATAATTCTTACAGTTCAAATCTCATGAAAGTAATACGAGATTCAGTAATGAGAGAGTAACGTTTTATTTATTCAGAAACTCTTGTCATCCCAACTTCTCTAAAATATATAAAACGGTTGTTCATCCAATTATATGGATGCGAAACACTGAATCTTACTTTGAGAGAGGAAAGAAGTTTACAAGTATTTGAGAATAAATTTCTCAGGAAAAATTTTGGACGAAAGAGAGACGAACAGAGATGTGAATGGAGAAGACAGCATAACAGTGAGCTACATGGTCTTTATGCGAAAACAGTTAAGCCCCGTAGACTACGATTTGGAGAGGGCACGTAGCATGATGGAGAATGAAAGATGGACAAGAAAATCAGAGGGAAACGGGCCTGTATTTCGGTCAAGAATAAAATGGAGGAATAAAATTAACAATTTCAGGGAAGTTAATTATACAGGAGATAATTGAAAAACATTAGCTCAGAATATGGATGTATGGAGAGCTTACGTAAGCAAGGCTATGAACTTCCGGGTTCGATAGTACAGTGAGTTAGCTAGAAGCTCATGGCCGAGCTTACGTAAGCTCTGGATCACTTATATACCTTTTAACTGCACAAAAATATGGAGGGACTCCCCGGATTATGCTGAGGATGAACACGACTGTGTTTGAAACCGCGGTATCATGGAAGCATGAATCCTATGAGTGAGTTGTTTAAACAAAATGTTCTCCGATAATTTTAATGATTATACCTCATAATGTTTACTTCCCAACATTAATTTAATATAATGACTAATATATATTTATCATTCTAATTTTCGGTTACTTTTAGCTTTAACTTCTCATTTAATTTTAAGACATTTCTCTATGTTCATTGGAAAAAAAAAATCTTCAGACAATTAGTCACATATAATACTGTGAGTTTTTCTTAGATTTTTAATTGAATTTACGCCGACTTATACCTGGCACAGATTCCTCAAATATTTGAAGATATGACTCACTCATACATTCAAAATAAACTATTATAATGTCATTATGATGGTTAGATTATGTTCCTGAACTCTCTCTCTCTCTATCTATCTATCTCTCTTCCTTATTTTATTCTCTCCCATTCCCATTAAACGTACTATCTCATACCCCACCCTAACCGGCCTTACAGGAACACGGTCTATCGGGGGAGGGTTTTTAAAATACAAAGCCAGGTTGAAAAAGTGTGAGGGAGAGGAGTAACACCTCGTAAAAAAACCTTGGTTCAGCTTGCCCAGCTGATAGTAACTTGTGAGGGCCCCTTGCCAGGGTTACGATGAAGACCTCAACGGCAGATACAGCGGAGGAGTCCTTCAGTACGATGTACCTGACGGAAGAGGCAACTCTAGATCTACTGCCTTGTAGATTGATAAACGGGCGGATGGGGTTCGATAGTCCTGCAAGACAACCCATCTAGGAGAGACAACTCCGAAATAAAACGGGGCAGGCTGAGCTCTGGAGCTGGGTGAAGGCAATCGGCCTAGGGAGGAAACCCCGAATAATAAACCCGCCATGAAAACGGGCTAGCAACCCACTTCGAGGTGTATCTTATACATTGCTCGCAGTCCCAAGGAACAAGCCTCGGATGAAGACCAGCCCAGCGATGAATAGACAGTGAATGCACATCCAATACGTCTTCCACCGAGGAGTGATTTCGGAAACAAACAGGATGAAAATCCTACAAATTAAGTTTAAGAAGAAGAAGAAACATTTTGGGCATATAAGGAATAGAAGGGCCTCCAGGGATGACTGATCAGTTCAGTTCCTCAGAAACCTCCTAGACAACACGAGCATTTTACATAAGGCACGTTAAATTCATGCTACAAACAAGACAATTATGATAAACTAACTCACTGGCACTATCGAACCCGTAGGTTCACGGCCGCGCTGGCATAAGCACTCCACACATCCCTTTCCTGAATTAAAGTTTTCCAATCATCCCGTGTATAATCCACTTCCCTCAAATCGTGGTTAATGTCATTCTTCTTCCATCTCATTCTTGGTCTATCAACTGAACGTTTTCCTTCTGGTTTTTTACAAGAAGCTTACATGCCCCTCTTTCATTCCCCAATCGTGCCACATATACTGTCCATCGCAGTCTGAGACTTAACTTTTCTTATTATATGTGGCTATCTATACATATCATGTAGCTCATTATTATTTAGTTTTCCCCATTCACATCTCCATCTGTTTTGGCTCAAATTTTTTCCCAAGAACTATATTCTCAAATACTCGTAATCTTCTTTCCTCCCTTAAAGTAAGAGTCCATGATTCGCATCCATTTAATATAACTGGGAGAATAACCGTTTTATATATTTTCAGTTTAACGTTTTTTTGAAAAGAGTTGGAACGACAAGAGTCTCTGTAATGCATAATAGCAGGCATTTCCAGAATTCAGACTATGTTTATTTCTTGTGCATCTCATTCCTAATTGTGATTATGGTTCCCAGGTACACGAATATAATATGGATGATAATCGTGGGGAATATTATAAGAGGATTATTGGGTCTTAAATTTTCCCAACAGTTTAACATTAGGGGGGAAACTAAGAGAGGCCACAAGAAGTAAACTTGTCCCAACCGGCAATCGTATCCGGATCCACTGCGTCCGAACAACGGCATTACCCTACACCAGATCTAAATTATCTTACACTACAAATACAGGCTTTATTAAAAAATAACGTCGGATCCATAACACTGTCTGGAGATGCATTAACACTTGATGGGAAGCAGCATTATAATGCGAAATCTGAGGAAGGCGCAAATTAGACTCTAGTAATGGCGCTTGTTAATTAAATCGAGTAGGGGAAGGGATCTAGGAAAACGTGAGAGGATCGTGGTTAAATCACTGGGATTAGAATTTCCTGAAATCAGGTGCCGGGAAACGACAAGGACAGACTATGTTACACACTCGGCTCTAATATAACAGCCACACAAACACAGACACTGGGGATTTTTTTTTTCAAATGTCACATAACGGATTAACAATACATAGGTGTACGGGCTGCGTTCTTACGATATGATCCCTACTTATTCCTTAGGAATATCCCATTCAAATGTCAGACATTACCAAAGTGATCGCTGCGATTTTCTAAGATATATATATATCCATCCATAGTAATTCTGCCCGAGGACAGGTCTTTTACTGCAATAAGAGCATTTTCATGCTATGCTTTGCAGTTTTACTAGGGAATTGAAGGTGTGGTAGCTTCCCGTTGCTTTCCACACCGGTGAAGGATGATGATGATGACCATATGATTTCGGGGACCGTTTGGGCCTTAAAGTTTTCTTACAGGTGAGGAAAAACCCCGATAAAAACCTCACCCAGAAAAACTTCCCGACCGGGGATCGAACCCGGGCCCGCTGCGTGACAAGACAGCACGCTACCTCGAGACCACAGCGGTGGACATATATATATATATATATATATATATATATATGTGTGTGTGTGTGTGTGTGTGTGGCCCGGGTTCGATTCCCGGTCGGGATATGTTTCCTGGGTGCGATTTATTTCCTTTTTCTCATCTGTAAGGCAAATTTCAGGTAGCTTTGAGGCCCAAAAGGTCCACGAACATCATCTGGCCGTCTCATCTCCGGTGAGGAAAGCAACGGGAATACAACACCTATAATTCCCTAGTGAAACTGTAAAGCATAGCATGAAAATGCTGTGATTGCAGTGAAGGACCTGCCCTAGGGCAGAACACTATATATATATATATATATGTGTGTGTGTGTGTGTGTGTGTGTGTGTGTGTATACATGCATACAGAGAATCCATTTTAAGAGGAAACCTCGCATCGTTCTGCTGCCGCGACCAGACTGATGAAATTTCTCAAATAAATATCAAATCTCAAATAAATGGTGAGTAATGAGCATCTATGCGTATGCTTTTTTTTATAATAATCTAATTAGTTGAGTTATTTGTATTTTGTAGCCTCTGTCTTCATTTACCGGTAGTAACGGAACACGCTCCCGCTAGTGCGAACACAATAGCGGTCAAAGTGAGAGCCGCTGCAACGCTCTGAAATTCCCCTTACAAAATTCTAGGTGAGGAAAAACCCCGATAAAACCCTCACCCAGAAAAACTGCCCCGACCGGGGATCAAACCCGGGCCCTCTGCGTGACAAGGCAGCACGCTACCTCGAGGCCACAGCGGTGGACAATTATCATATAATAAGCATGAAATATTAATAATAATATTTTAGAGAACAATGAAAATTGAAAATACAGAAAAAATTAATTTAACGAACAACGAATAAATTATTTTTGGAAATTGGTCTCAATCAGATTACGCTATAGGCTTAAATATTATAGCACTGTTAAATAGTAACGTATGTAATATTAATATAACTTATCTTTACATACCGTAAATAATATGAAAGCTTATATAATATCAAGAATTTTCTTATTACTGTCTACATTCACACGGTTACATATGAGAGATAGAGTCAAATCATAAGGAAAATAAAAAAATCGTAAATGCGGAAGCTACTGAATCAATAGCATCCTTTTATATTGTCAAGACTCGTGTATCAGTTGGTTCGGTTGATATTAAAATACAATATTAGAATGTTATATAACAATCAAATCCATCCATAGTAATTCTGCCCGAATGCAGGTCCTTCACTGCTATCATAGCATTTTCATGCTATGCTTGCAGCTTTACTAGGGAATTGTAGGTGGGGTAGCTTCCCGTTGCTATCCACACCGATGAAGGATGATGATGATGGCCATATGATTTCGGGGACCGTTTGCGCCTTAATGTTTTCCTGACATTTGTCTTACAGGTGAGGAAAAACCCTGATAAAATTCTCACCCCGAAAAATTGCCCCGACCGGGAATCGAACCCGGGCCCTCTGCGTGGCAAGGCAGCACGCTACCTCGAGACCACAGCGGTGGACGACTATCAAATAAACACACTAGTAGGTATAGAACATTTCTTCAAGGGCAGTCTGGAGAAAAAAAAATTACTTCTTCAACCACTTTTAACGTCACGATAGCTTATGAGGTGTATTGGTTTTCAAAACAATAGAAGAAATAACATGTCTGGAGTAAACCAAAAACTGCTTTTTTCATCATCATCATCATAGTACATTCACGAATTTAGGCCATTTGTTGACCTGTTTCGGCCTCAAGAGAAGTCTTTTGAGTGGACGTCCTGGTCTTCTTCTTCCTGCAGGTTGATATCTTAACATTAGTTTGGGTATTCTGTGATCTTCCATTCGATGGACATGTTGTACCCATCATGACTTATAATCAGAAATTTTGTTTTCTAAAGATTCCATGTGTAATTCTTCTAAGATGTCTTCATTTTTTTTGTGATCTAGTAGTGTGTATCCTGCAGTCCTCCGAAGATATCTCATTTAACTGCTTTTTTAAGACACTTAATTCTGTGATGACGAATTGAAATTCTATCACGGAATTAGGAATATCAGAAAAATAGTTCATATTTACCCTACAATAACTTACCCCTTCCTAACCCTAATAAAATAAATTTCATACAAATTATTCAATAAACTAATTTCATATACGCTAGTTTATCTTCCCAACCTAACGAAATGAAGTGTATACATCAATTTTCAATTTCTGAAGAAAAAAATCTGCTTAGGATCATAGAATATGGATATATGGAGATATATATATATATATATGTGTGTGTGTGTGTGTGTGTGCGTTTGTGTGTGTGTGTGCAGGCATTCCACCGCTGTGATCCAGAGGTAGCATGCTGCCTTGTCACGCAGCGAGCCCGGGTTCGATTCCCTGTCGGAACAGGCTTCCGGGTGAGGAATATCTCGGGTTTTCTTCTCACCTGTAAGACAAATGTCAGGAAGCCTTAGGACCCAACGGTCCCCGAAAATCGTCCGCCCATCATCACCATCCTTCACTGGTGTGGAAAGCAACGGGAAGCTACCACACTATAATTCCCTAGAAAAGCTGCAATGCATAGCATGAAAATGTGAATTGCAGTGAAAGACCTGCCCTTGGGCAGAGTTACTATGGATGGATATGCAGACAGTCCCCAGACAGTGAAAATAATATGTAAATTCATTTAAGTAATTAACAATCTAATATTAGCATAATACTATGATAATATAGTCATTCTTTTATCAAGTCTTACATTGTATTCTTTGCAAGTAATCCTAGTGATATGAACATATCACTTCAGTGTGCTATGTGCATTCGTCCAAATGTTGCATACCTTTATTGGGTCTCGCCCAGGGATTATTATATTGTAATCCCTGGGTCTCGCCCAAATGAAATATCCTAAAAAAATGGCAAAGCTGTTTATAAAATTTGGCAGAATGGGTATTTATTATTCTCTTGGTATTTACAGTAAAGGGATGGGGGAGGGGGTGCTTGTTAACTTTCCTGGAACTGAGGTTTTTGTTTGTCCAGAAGTATACAAGGGTTGGCCTTGTCAACCCTAACTCAACTGCACTACTGAACCTGAGGAAACATTTTCCAATCATTCCCTGTATAATTTACCTCACTCAAATGTTATTTTCTCGCCTTATTCTTCTGGCTTTCCTACATGAAGTTTTCATTCCCCATTCATGCCACATGTTGGGTGGCCATCGCAGTTTTACGATACTTAACCGATTTTATGTAGCTTTCTCCATTCGCCTGTTTGTTCATCTCTCTTGGATTCAAACATTTTCGTAAGTACTATATTCTTAAATATTCGTAAACTTTTCTCTTCTATTAAAATTAGACACCATGTTTTGCATCCATATATTGTAATTGGAAGAATAACAGTTTTACACATTTCCAATTTAACTGTTTTTAGACTAGTTGGGATGACAGTAGTCCTTAGAGTATAAAAACATGCGTTTCCAGGGTCGATCCCATGTTTAAATTCTTTCAGCACCTTCTTCCCGTTTGTGATTAACTGATTACACTAACATGATTTTTGTCTCATGAGTACCAATAATTGTACTTAATGCAGTTTTTTATCGTGTTTTCAAATATGTATTCGGAATTTCTCCATCGCCCACAGATTTTTATTTCAATTTCAAATAATGGATTTAAATAATTATTTTTTTAATAAATGTTTTTTCGTCCCTTTGTCCGTTAAAACCAAATGAGCTAATTCGGGAGATTTCAGCTATTGAAAAGACATATCAAGGCAAATGGAATCCTAATGTGCTGGCCGATTATTGTTGGATCATCAAGAGGGATGCTCCACAGGCGAAATATAGCAGAAAATCGTCATTTCTTACTTTCTAGGTGAGTCCGAATATTCGAATATTGTGTAGTTACCAACGTAGAAAATATTAAAGTGTTTGAAATTATAAATGCCTCTCTCAGAAACCTTGAGTGATGGAGAAAAAATATATCATATTTGAATTCAGGAGAAAAATACTATCAGAATCACATATTTTTCCTTCTGAGAAAAAAATGTATTTTTTGTTGCTCATTCTGCCACATCTTCAAAATTGCCTTTATTTATATTTAACTGTCCATTCCCAATTATTAATTTAATTATTGTGACCATATATTTCGTTTTATAAGGAGGAAAATCCATAAAAATTCTTCACTTTCATACATGTGGAAAGACTTCTTTGGACCGACTGAAAAGGTGAATCGAAAATCCAGGTTTGAGATCTTAACTGGCCATTGGAAGATTATGATATATATACATAAACTTAGGATCCATAGTTATAAATGTGTACCAAGCTATTTGCAGTGTTACTTGTAACAATGAAACAAATTCAAGTCTTTCCTATCAGTATCCCCAATTGACAAAATTATATGGACGTTTTGCCACACCTACTGCAAATACCTTTTGTAAACTAACTCACTGGCACAGTCGAACCCGTAGGTTCATGGCCCCTCGGACATAACTTCTCCACACATTCCTATCCTCAGCTAATGTTTTCAAATCATACCCTGTTTAATCTACTTCCCTTAAATAATGGTTAATGTTATTCTCCCACCTCACTATTGGTCTACCAACTGGGCGTTTTCCCTCTGGTTTTCATACAAGAAGCTTCCATATCCCTCTTTCATTCCCCAATTCGTGCTACATGTCCTGTCCATCGCAGTCTACAATACTTAACTTGTTTTATTATATCTGGTTTCTTAATATCATGTACACTCTAATTCAACCCAGGAAGTTACTAGAGACCTTATGGGCTACGCCAGTGACCCTCTACGTACAGAGGATAGATGTTGCCAAACTCATAATAACGGTATTTGTTTGTTAAGGAGGGGTGGAGCGACAGGGTTAGCAGTACTTTTTCTAAATATATGTACTATACATTTAAAAAACGTAGTTTTTCTTTTACGGCATGCAAACTAGTTTTATAGTATATATGAGAGACAACATTTTCACACATGATAGTACAGATCCGCATGAGCTCAGTGACAAGTGGTAATTGTTTTTTTATTTCTTTAAGAGCGGGTGGCTTGGACGGCTACAATTTACAACTGTATGTACCTGCTGTTTTGCAATCTTCAGTTTTATATAAGGGTTTATCTCAAGAAAAGTGTTAAAATGGCAACCCAGTTCCTTATTCCAAACACACAGTAACTTCCTGGGTTGAATCTGAGTGTAGTTCACTGTTAAGTAGTCTTCTCCATTCACCTGTCTGTTCATTTCTCTGCGGTCCAAAAACTTTTCTAAGAACTTTATTCTCAAATATTCGTCCATGTTTCGCATTCATTTAATACAACTGGGGAAATAACAGTTTTATACATTTTCAGTATGGCGATTTTTCCAGAGGATTTGGGGCAAGAGTCCCTGTAATGCATAATAGCATACATTTCCAGAATTAAATATATTTGTAAAGTGAAATGATTTATTTTTATTCAGTCTTACAATTTAATTAAGTACTGATAATAAAAACGTTTCTGTTGTCTATATAATTTGAATTGATTACCATCGTTGTTTACTTTTAAAGTTATTTCAGTTTGCCATGGTTTATTCATGTTGGAGAAATTTGCATCAGCTCTCATGAATAACGAAATATTCCATTTTCCGATTTTTTGTAAAATCGTAAACCACTTACATACAAACAATTGTAGCCATTTCTGATAAGACAGACTAAGAAATACAGAAATGAGGTCTAGATTCTATTTCGACTCCCCTTCGTTCGAAACGTCAGCACAAAGAAACCCAGCTGGGACTTGCCATGTAAACTTACAGCTGCGCCAATGGAAAGCTGTTCTCTTCTTAGACGATTCAGATTTCATTTAACGGGCTACGATAGTCGTACACGTGCATGGAGATGTCCTTGGGAACGTCTTTCTCCAGTCACTGTTATTGAAAACCGGCGGTTCGATTACGATTTTACTTTCATTATTATATAGCCTCGGTCAGAGCTTATCGTTCCACAACACACAGGTTTATATTCATTTATATGAAATACGTCGTACCTTTGCTTATGATATGATACTCACTGGAAATATAGAACCCGTAGGTTCATGGCCGCGAAGACATACATCCCTATACTGAGCTACTGCTTTTCAATCATTCCCTGTATAATTTACTTCCCTCAAATTATAGTTAATGTTATTCTCCCACCACGTTCTTGGTCTACCAACTGGGCGTTTTTCCTCTGGTTTTCCTACAATAAGCTTCCATGTACGTCTTTCATTCTCCATTCGTGGCACATGTACTGCCCATCGCAGTCTACGAGACTTAACTCCTGGCGCGACAGGCCTAGAAAGCCCTTAGCCTACCAGCCGGCTGCTGGCCTCACATTCACATGTGTCAATCACAGAGGTAGATGATCATCAGCCAGTGTAGAGGTGACATGTGGTCAGCATGTCGAGCCCCCCAGCCGTTATAGCTGGTTTCCTCAACCTGGAGCCGCTACTTATTGTAGCTACACAAATGCCTCACGATGCTGGGTGGGCACCAGTCCCATACTGGCCGAAATACCATGAGAAAATTTCTTCCCCAATGGAGACCCGAACCAGCGCAAGACCCGTAGCTCTGCGCCAAGGCTTCCTACCTTAACCACTCGGCTACGGCGCGGGACACCAGACTTAACGGTTCTTATTATAACTGGTTTCCTATAAAGACCATGTAGTTCACTGTTTGGATAGTCTTCTCCATTCACCTGTCTGTTCATCTCCCTTTGGTCCAAAAACTTTCCAAGGAACTTTATTTTCAAATACTCATAATCTCGTTTCCTCCCTTAAAGTAAGAGTTCTTGTTTCACATCCATATAATATAACTGGTAGAATAATATATTTATATATTTTCAGTTTAACGTTTTTTGAAAGGAGTTGGGACATTAAGAGTCCCTGTAATGCTTAATAGTACGCATTTCCAGAATTGAGCCTATGTTTAATTTCTATGTGCATCTCATTCCTATTTGTGATTGTTGTTCCTATACTGCAGCCAGTGATTCTCCGGCCCTGACGTGTACACGACAGTGTTGCCGATATGGATATTCAATCGGAGTGGCCGCTTTATGTATGCGATTAGCAGACATACAGCTGACAACATCTCAGCAATTTCAAACCTTACTAGCGCGCTATAGCTGCGTCAAGAACAGTAATTGGTTGTAGCAGACATCTTCTCGCAATACAGCCATTTCCTTATTGGCAGTAGAGGGCGAATTCTCCCTTTACCCCCCGTATAACCTAATCCTCAGAGCCGGAGATAAGACGGCTGGGGTATAGGTATTTGAATTCAGCCACTTTCTTAAAATTTCCCTCATTTGTCCATTTCCATTATATAATGTATTTCTATGTGTGACCATATATTTAGTTTTATTTGATAATTTGCTTTTATGATACGGTCCTAATTTTCTCCAAAGTCATGGTAATGTTAGATATCACAAAAAAATCCTTGTAAGAATGCCAAATTCGGACGATGGATTGGCCTGTACGCAGTCCTGACCTTAGAATCCAAGTATGCATTTGTGGAAAAACCAGAAAAAGCTTGTACATGAGTGCCTTCATATACCAAACAGGGTTTTTCATATGGGCGAACCCAAAAAAAAAAAAAAAAAAAAAAATTTGTAGGTTGGGAGAACACACACACACACACATTACTTACGTGATATCACTTGGCGACTTGCAAAGAATACAATATAAGACTAATATATAAATTATTATATTACTATTATGTTAATATTAAATTATATTAATCACTGAGGGTTCTCCATGGGGGAAATTTTTTTCTCATTGAATTTCGGTCAGTATGGGGCCAGTGTCCACCCAGCATTGTGAGGTAGCTACAATAAGTAGCGGCTCCAGGTTGAAAAAAAAACAGCTATAACGGCTGGGGGACCCGATATGCTGACCACATATCACCCCTATACTGGCTAGATGATTGTCTACCTCTGTTACGAACACATGTGAATGTGAGGCAAGAAGCCTGCTGGTAGGCCAAGGGTCTTCGACTTATTGCGTCATGGTGTTTAGTTTAGTTTTAATCGCTGAGAAAATTTCCTCTCATTTTCACAGACTGGATACTGTATGTATATATAGTACATGCAGGTATGATTAATTTAAAAAATGGATGCACTCCCTTATTTTCACTGGATTATGAAGAGAAAAGTTAAGTGTAGGCCTATTCCAGATAAGTTATCTGAATAATATGTATGTAATTAATTTTGTTAGGTTTAGGAAGGGGCATGTTATTTGAAATAATTGATGGCGCATGGATAATTTTCTGAAGTCTCAGAACGAAGCTACTACGCATGACCAGAGAACATGCTATTCGATTCACAAGTATACAACTATTTGAGAAATTAAAATCCGTTCTATTTCGTTGTATGTCGTGCAATGGAAGATAATTTCGCGTAAATAAGTAGTGCGGTAAATGCCGAAAATAAAACAAAGCAAAACAAATTAAACAAAATTAATTGAAATAAGGACGAGAGAGAAAAAAAAAACATGACAGCTGGATCGAACACGCACTCTTATGCATGGGAAACAGAAGCTCCCTCCACTAGACCACAAGGAACCCACCTAGAAATTGTCTGCACGAAGCGATGCAATACTCCAGGACTTACTTGTGTAATGAAATTAGATAATAACTTGACTTAATTGATCAAACTCGTTTTGTATTGGTAGTGTATATAAATAATTTTCTTATGCCTTGTGTTTTGTAAACAAAGTAATGAGACATTACAATTGTTATTCTTCTTCTTCTTCCTTCCAAGTATTAGGCCAAGGCCTGTTACGATCCTATAGAAAATTTTCCCTCCAGCGTTTCATAGGACGGCCCAGTGATCTTCGTCCTCTTGGTATATAATTATAAACAGCTTTGGGGATTCGATTTGAACTCATTCTTTCAAGATGGCGTTTCCAATTTAGTTGGTACTGTTTAATATATTCCAAAATTGGCGTAGTCTTCAATTCTTTTAAGATATCGGTGGTTTCCGATCCCATCTGGTGTAACCCGCTGTTCTGCGCATGAATCTCATTTCACAAGCCGTTGTTCTGCTTTCATGTTCTTTTTTGTGTCCTTGCTTCACTACCATAGATCAACACTGGTCTAGCCAAAGTGTTATATAAACGTAATCTGGTGTTTTTTTGTACAAGGAATGATTTCATAACTTGATTAATAATTCCTAAACTTTTATTATAACTAGTAATTTTTTCAGGGATATCTTTTTCATCCCAGATAGAGAGATAATATCCAAGGTATTTAAATTGATTAGATCTCTCTAAAATTTTATTATGGAGACAGATTTTACTTTGTATGGGGTCCTTCCCATGAAATGCCATAATTTTAGTTTTGTTAATTGATATTTCCATAATAAATTTGGCAGCTATTTTTTGTAAATTATAAATTGATCTTTGCAAATAATTTTCGGAAAGTGCCAGAAGAGCTAAATCGTCTGCAAAAAGAATAGCATCGAGTTTGAGGTTCCTATTGATGGGTATACAATTGTTATTCATTATATGTGTGTGTGTGTGTGTGTGTGTGTGTGTGTGTAAGCTGTTCCTGTAATTCATCTATTTCCCTATATATACAATTATATTTACATAACGAAGCCAGTCCGTCGCCGTGGCGTAGTCGGTAGAATCCATACCTTCATCTCCGGCGACCCGGTTTCGATTCCCGGCGGGGTAGGGGATTTTAAATCTCCACCCTGGGTCTGGGTGAGTGTGTCCTGTCCTTGTGTCTATGTGAGGATAAAAGAAAGTTGACAAAACAGGTAAAACAGTATAAACGAAAAAAAAAGCCTGGTAGCATGTAGGCATTATAAAGATTAACGACGGTACTACAAAAAATGTCCTGGCCAGGATCGAACATGAGCCCGCGTCGTCGGAAGAGAGCATCATAGCGACTGGTCCACTGAAGTGAACGATACGAATGTTGCACGAAGAGAGGCTTACGCCCCCCGCTTTATAACTCAAACGAGTCAGCACATGTAACAACGTACTGGTGTGAACCGCTCTTCAGAACTCTCTTTAACTTTCCATCATCAAGAGTTGCGCTATAATTTTTTTCAAAGGCTGTACATACATTTCTTAAACATGTTTGGGACTGCGATTTATCTGAACACTTGCCCAGTCAATCTGCTTGAGTCTACTCAAAGTATAACCCTTGTTTCACCCGAATAATGTGATATTCGCCCAAATGAACGGTCCTCTGTCACAGATGTTGGGAAAATTCCTAAATACACTTACTGAATGATTGAGAGAAATGTAGAATTCTCAATTAGGAGACTGTGCGGAGCATGTCAGGTAGGTGTAATGACTCACTATTATAGGTATTTTTGAAATAACCAAGAAAACACCGGTTATGCAATCTTGCAATTACCAGTCAATAAGTTGTTTCTATTTCTGTTCCTCCTGTAGAAAAGCTGATTAGAATGCCCATTCAGTTTTTATACAATACACAAAAGATAACACATGCAGGATTATTACATTATGACTATTAAACAAAGCAATATTGTAAGTACACTTTGTTTTGTGTACCAATCAATGCGTTGTTCGTATTTCTATCCTTCTTGTAGAAACGTTTGTCAGAATGCCTATTGATATTTGACAATACATAAATAACACACTAAAGTCTGATTACTTGTGATTATTATACAATACAATCTTGTGAATATGTTTTATTTCGTCTGCCAATCAATGCGTTGTTCGTATTTCTAACCCTCCGGTAGGAAAGTATGTTTGAATGCATATTCGATTTTAAGCCAATACACGAAAGTCGACTGGCAAAAACTAAAATGTTTGAGTGTTTTTTTGTACTTTTATTTTAACATGTGTTTCTCCATTTTTTATCAATTACATGTGTGTGGGTGTTAGTGAGGGGGGAGATAGAGAGATATAGAAAGAGATAAAGAGATAGTATGTGTGTGTTCTCATTCGCGATTGTGTTTAAAATGTTAAGTGTCTTAGGTCTGTACAAAATCAAAAGAGAAAACAGCAGTAAAACAGTTGTATGATTAGTTAAGAACAATCGTTTGCTCTTCCATATTTTCTAATAATCCACGCATAAAATCAATATTTAACAAATGTTAAACGAAAACTGAAAAGATTTAAAACAGAGATTCTTCCAGTTATATGGACGTCAAACATGATATCTGATTTAATTTTTTTTTAATATTGCTAGTATTTTAAAATAAAGAACTTATGACTACTTTGGTAGAACAGAGATGAACAGACAGGGAAATGGAGGATACCATACGGTTTTTCATGTCTAGAAAATAGCATTGCTCTTATGGGAACGCTGTCGGCACTTGACGCCGCAGACTGGATGACAGAGATGGAAATATAATTATCTCCAAGTTTCGATGAAAGACGATAGTTCAATGACATCTCCGCTAGCCGCTGTTCTGGTAATTGAGTTCACCCACTGACTTTATTTAAAGTGTGGTGATCATTACACGTTCCATAATGATGTTTCTTTATATATATATATATATATATAAATCGGGCACCCACTTTCTTGGCAAAGTTGTAGGTGAAACAAGAATTGCTCCATAATAGTATTGCCATTTTCTAGACGTGTAAACCCATATATATATATATATATATATATATATATATGTATATGTATGTATGTATGTATGTATGTATGTATGTATGGGGTTGGGGCACGCCGTAGCGTAGTGGTTAAGGCACTGAGCTACAAGCCGGAGGGTCGGGGGTTCGAGTCCCGTTGGGGTCAGGATTTTTAAACTGACCCAAACCCTCTGGCGGCACTATGGCCCTGGGGTCGACTCAGCCTCTAACGGAAATGAGTGCCAGATGCTTGTTCTGGGGGTAAAGGCGGCAGTCACGCAGGGCTGACAACCCGGCTGACATAAAGTGCCGATTGTCTAGAAAAAGTGGGAGCCTAACTTCCTACTACCTCAAAGGCCTCCGGACCTGTTGTGGTATCACTTTACTTTACTTTTATATATATATATATATATAGTAAGATATATGATCTGTATGGCTAACTAGATTTAAAATCAGTTAAGTATCGTAGAAGGCAAGGACATGTGACACAAATGGGTACTGAAAGAAGTGCATGGAAACTTCTTATATAAATACCAGAACGAACTATTATTATTATTATTATCATTGCCCACCGCTGTGGTCTCGAGGTAGAGTGTTGCCTTGTCACGCAGCGGCCCGGGTTCGATTCCCGGTCGGGACAGGCTCCTGGGTGAGGTTTTTTCGGGGTTTTCCTCACCTGTAAGACAAATGTCAGGTAGCTTAGGGCCCAACGGTCCCTGAAAATCATCCGGCCATCATTCATCAACCTTCACCGGTGTGGAAAGCAACGGGAAGCTACCATACCTATAATTCCCTAGTACAGCTGCAAAGCATAGCATGAAAATGCTAAGATTGCAGTGAAAACCCTGCCCTCGGGCAGAATTACTATGGATGGATCATTATCATTATTATTATTATTATTATTATTACTATAAATAAGACAAAGGATATAATTGCAGGAAGGAAACCAAGGAAGATATAGATAAAGATTAAAGATGAGGCGATTGAGCAAGTGGAGTGCTTCAAATGCTTGGGTTGTATTATCAGTAGTAACATGAACTGATGTCAGGAGGTAAAGCAGTGGACAGTTATGGCAAAAGAAGCTTTCAAGAAGAAGCATTTTTTACGGACTTTTGACAAAAGAATTACTGAAGAGGCTAGTGAAGTGCTTTGTTGGAGTATAGAGTTGTATGATGCAGAAACTTGGACATTACGACGGACTGAGGAAATGCTACTGCAAGCTTTTGAGAAGCGGATATGGAGAAGGATGGAGCGTATAAAATGGACAAACAAAATATAAAAAAAAAGGTGTGCTAGACGGAGTGGGTGAAGAAAGCACAATGCTACGCTCTACTTCAACCCAGGAAGTTACTACAGATCTTATGGGCTACGACAGAGGGTAGATGTTGCCAAACTCATAATAACGGTATTTGTTTGTTTGGGGGGGGAGGAGGGGCAAGGTTAGCAGTACTTTTTCCAAACCTATGTAATATACATTTAAAAAACGTAGTTTTTCTTTTACAGCATGCAAACTAATTTTATAGTAAATGTGAGAGTCGACACTTTCACACATTATAGTACAGATCCGCACGAGTGCAGTGACAAGTGGTAACTGTTTTTTTTTTTCCTTTAAGAGGAGGTGGCTTGGATGGCTACAACTTACAACTATGTACGTGCTGTGTTGCAATCTTCAGTTTTATATAAGGATTCTCACAAGAAAATACTGTTAAAATGGCAACCCAGTTCCCTATTCCAAACACACAGTAACTTTCTGGGTTGAATCTGACTGTAGAACTGATAAAGAAATTAAATTGGATTGGCCACTGGCTAAGAAGAAACTGCCTGCTCACGGATGCCCTAGAGAGCTAGAAGGAATGGTCAACGGAAAGAATGTTAGAGGCAGAACAATACATAAAATGATAGACAATATTAATATAAGTGGTTTGTATGCGGATAAAAAAAAAGGAAGTCTGAGTTAAGGAAAGAGTGGAGAATGCTGAGTTTGCAATGAAAGACCTGCCCTTGGGCAGAACACTGTATGTATGTATTATAATTATTTAATTATGTGTACAATTACTAGTTAAACTAAGAAAAAAGTTTGTCAGGAAGGAACTGAATAAATAAATAATACCAACGCAAGAAGGAAAGTAAGCTACGCGTGAAGTGGGTAAACTAAGGAATACCTCAACAACGTGATGAATGGTACGTTGTTGCTGGTTATAAAATGCCTTTCTTCTGTTAATTAAATTCTATATATCTAGTTTCGTTACGAGTAAATCGCTCGCTAGAGTGATTTTTTAATTTCGACCGTCAGATTAAACCCCCACTTCTAATGGCCAGATTTTGCTGATTTTTTAAAATAATACTGTAGTTTCCTCGTTTTATTTCAATCACATATGGAGTTTCGTTATAAAAAGTAAAAAATTCCGACCGCTAGATGTATATTTTAATTTCCGCTTCAGGCTAACCCCCATTCCCAATGGTCCGATATTGTTGTTTTGCCGAACTCAGCCTTACTTACAAGCGTTCAGACATTTATTTAGAAAGCTATAAGTAACTCTGAACGCATGTGTGATTATGTAAGTTGTCTTTGGAAGCAAAAGTTAATTATTATCTTAGGTGTAACACCTGTGATGTTGAGACCATAGCCACAGTTATTACAGGGAGCGGATTTTTACACGCTTTATATTAGCTTGATCTGTATCTATCTATCTATCTATCTATGTAACGGAATATTTCAACGCGATTTTCACCCACTTAAAATCATTGGATCGACTTGAAACTTTGAATACTTGTAGAGGACCCGTGACAATACAATAATTTCATATTTATTTTCTAAAATCCTGGCCATAATCATCAGAAAATAAAAAAAAAGTGTTTTTGTATCAATGTAACGGAATCCTTCAACGCGATTTGTCAACCCACTTAGAAACATTGGATCGACTTGAAACTTTGAATACTTGTAGAGGACCCGTGACAATATAATAATTTCATATTTATTTTCTAAAATCCTGGTCATAATCATCAGAAAATCAAAAATGAAAACTGGTATAACAGCTTGCGGACTTGTCGAGTTTTTAGTCAATCGTTGTAAGAGCTCAGTTGGTAGAGCAGTGAACTCTTAGTGGTATATAATTTCAGTAATCCATACGTCGCTGGTTCAAATCCGGCGGGAAGGGTTTTTTTTATAGAAGAATATTACTTTTAGCTCATACTACAATAGTATCGAATTTAAAGATATTTACATTTTTATCTTATTCTGTAAAATATTAAAACTAAAAAATAAAAAATAAATAATAGTTTTAAAAAACTAAAAGAACATGCTTTATTAGAAAACTAAAAAATGAAAAATAATTTTAATTTTCCAATACGCTTGGGATAAAATTAAAGTGGCCAACAAAAAAATCATCTCCAACACACATAGAATAAAATTAGAGTTATCAACAAAAAGAAAATAATTTTACCATCAAAAGCGTGGGGTGCTTTTTATGATTTTTACATTTTCTTCTTAGAGAGCTTTCTTTTACCAATATCTGATTATTATCAAATATATTAATTGATATAGAGCACCCCACGCTTTTGATGGTAAAATTATTTTCTTTTTGTTGATAACTCTAGTTTTATTCTATATGTGTTGGAGATGATTTTTTTGTTGGCCACTTTAATTTTATCCCAAGCTTATTGGAAATTAAAATTATTTTTCATTTTTTAGTTTTCTAATAAAGCGTGTTCTTTTAGTTTTTTAAAACTATTATTTATTATGTTCTAAAAGCTAACATTGCAACATAGTATAGTGAATAAAATTAATGTAATTAAGTCTTTATATGCAATCAACTGATTATTTTGTAATAAAACTTACAAAAAAAAAACATTTCTCAATACTTTGTGTGGGATTTGTAATATTACATTTATATCACACGTCTTATTTTTAAATTAAAAATAAATAAATAATGTAAATAGAACAAAAATTGAAGTGTGGCACATGTGACAATGTCTATATAGGGCAAACTGGTAGATCTTTTATCTCTCGGATAAAGGAACACATGAGAGCATATAACAGAAATATAGAATATTCAAAATATGCTAACCACCTATTCCAATTTAATCATTGTTTGGATCCAAATTTTGAAATTTTACATGTTTGTGATAATGGTAAGAAATTGGACCTTTTGGAGCCTGTAGAAATAAATCAATTGAAAAGTAGTAATAAACTGTTGAATTCACAACTTGATTTGAATGAATCGCCTTTGTTACATTTAAAAATTTAAAAAAATTATTGTTATATTGTTGCTTAGATCAGTTGATATGTACTATAATAACACAATTCATAATTTGTTAACATGTCTGAAGAAGGTACAGTGTACCTAAACAGCTGTCATTGAATTATATCTTAATAAATATGAAAATCAAATAAAACTAAGTTTTATTTTAATTTAATTAATAAATAGAACATTATTTAATTTAAAAGTAAGCTGTGTAATAAAAAACTCCTGGCGCGACAGTTCTAGAAGGCTCTTAGCCTACCAGCCGGCTGCTGGCCTCACATCCACATGTATCAATCACAGAGGTAGAAGATCATCCAACCAGTGTAGGGGTGACATGTGGTCAGCATGTCGAGTCCCCCAGCCGTTATATCTGGTTTTCTCAACCTGGAGTCGCTACTTATTGTAGCTACCCAAATGCATCACAATGCCTCATGATGTTGGGTGGGCACCGGTCCCATACTGGCCGGAATACCATGAGAAAATTTCTTCCCCCCATGGAGACTCGAACCAGCGCAAGTCCCGTAGCTCTGCGCCTTAACCACTCGGCGGGGACTTAATTTGTATAATATAAATGTAATATTGCTAGATCCCACACAAAAATTATTAAAAAACTTTTTTGTAAGTTATATTATAAAAACTTCTTTTGATATAAAGACTTATTAATTAATTTTTATCACTATACTATGTTGCAATCTTAACTTTTAGAAAATAAAAATCCGCTCCCTAGTTATTACTTTGTCCAGCATCAATTGAACATACACTTCCGTTGCTACTTGTGTGCCTTCTCTTTATGTTTTATACATACCTTTTTTTCTGTATACTGTTATCTTTTCCATCATAGTTTAACATCTCACCTTATAGGTATGTTTACATGTCTCATACCACATGGACCTTACAGTAGTATGACCTGTCGGGAGAGGGATATAAAACTTTGGACCACAACATACTTTCTTAACTAAACAAACGCAGGATTCGAAGGTTTGCACTAATGAGTGATCAGCTCAGTCCAGGGCCAACTCCGAGACATCACAAACATATGATACACTCACATATTCATACCAAACATAACGAATATAATGATGACTATGATGGCCAGATGAATTTCAGGGAGCGTTTGGGCCATAAAGATTTCTGGCATTTGACTTACAAGCGAGAAAAAACCCGAAAATAATTATTACTCAGGAAACTTGTCCCGACCGGGGATGGAACCTGAACCCGCTATGTACAAGGCAACGACGCTACCATAAGATCACGCGGACGTTCTGTTTTCTGTCTGTGCAATGTTAGAGCATGAATAATATATATATATATATATATATAACTCGCTGACACTATGGAACCCGTAGTTTCTTGACTGCGCGTACATAAGCTCTCCATACATCCCTATCCTGAGCTATTTTTTCCAATCATCACTGTATAATGCACTTCCCTAAAATCCCACCCCATTCTTGGTCTACAACTAAGCGTTTTCTTGTGGCTTTCCAACAAGAAGCGTCCATGCCCTTCTTTAATTCCCCATTTGTGCCACATATTATTTATATTATTATAATTGTATTACTATTATCATTACCATAACCATTATTATTATTATTATTATTAATCACATTTGTTTCTCATTGTAAGTAAAATGGAGGGTACAGGGAAATACGAGTAAAGTTGATTTTTCCTTGAAACGTAAAAAATGTACTTTTAGTTGTAGAGTATACATACTTAGTTACCTGAATGCCAAACTTTGGAGGGAAAAAATTGACTGAACTGTATCTTTTGCTGTTTTGGACTATTATAGTGCTTTCCATGAAAAATCGATTGATAACTCAAACTCTATTTCAACAAAAAAGTGACTTACCCGGTTCTTTCCCTGTATCTTTTAAATGTAAAAATGCACTGTATAAATTTGTTTTGTTACTACACGATGACGCATTCTGTCCGTATAAATTTTCGTTATTATTATTATTATTATTATTATTATTAACTGTATTTTATTTATTTTTGTTGTCAATGTTGAATCGAAGAATATAAATGCAATGTACTATACAACTGTTGCAAGGTTGTCAACACTTAACAAGAAAATGAGTTCATTTTCAGAACGTTCCGGAGTCCACTAGTACATTAATTATGTTACTATAGTTTCTATTTGCAGTGCCAACAAATATTTATGATCTCTGAACGGCGCCGGAGACTTATCAAGATTAACAAAACCCAATACACCAAAAATCCTTTTCGTTATCGATAATTCAACTGTAGGCTATAAAGTTTATTTTTTCTCCTATGAACCGTAACTAACATGATATTAATTACTAGACATTAGTTTACATTCCCTAGTATTTCAATATTTAATTAATGCCGAAAGTAAACAAGCTTATAACGGATGTTTCTTCGATTTATACACAGTAATATTTGTATTTAATCTTCAGGTTCGTTCCCGGCATTATCAACTTTCTGATTTAGAGAATTCCTTTATTCCATTCTATTAATGCAGTTTAGTCCACCGCTGTGGTTTCGAGGAAGCGTGCTGCCTTGTCACTCAGCGGGCCCGGGTTCGATCCCCGGTCGGGGCAGTTTTTCTGGGTGAGGTTTTTATCGGGGTTTTTCCTCACCTGTAAGACAAATGTCAGAAAAACTTTAAGGTCCAAACGGTACCCGAAATCATATGGCCATCATCATTATCATCCTTATCATCATCATCCTTCACCGGTGTGGAAAGCAACGGGAAGCTACCACACCTACAATTCCCTAGTAAAGCTGCAAGCATAGCATGAAAATGCTATGATTGCAGTGAAGGACTGCCTTCGGGCAGAATTACCATGGATGGAATGGAGTTTAACTCCTCGTCTTATAGGTACTTTTACGTGCCACAAGCTCATATGGGCCTTACAATGCCACGACCTCTCGGTAGAGGGATTTTAACTATAGATCACACACAAAC
This sequence comes from Diploptera punctata, assembly GCA_030220185.1. Taxonomy (NCBI): domain Eukaryota; kingdom Metazoa; phylum Arthropoda; class Insecta; order Blattodea; family Blaberidae; genus Diploptera; species Diploptera punctata. The sequence goes on from JASPKZ010003056.1 coordinate 650,037, forward strand.
TGCTCGGGACCCAGCTCCGTGTGTCTGAAAGGAATTTGCTGACTCAGCTGTTAGTATATGAGAAGCATAGAAGTGTACCTCCTCCCACTCCCCACTCTTCTCCCCGCAAATACATAGAGCTTGGTTTCGAGCTGTACTTTTTTTTGCGACAAAAGGAGATGGAGAACCACCCAGTGATCAGCTGTATGTCAGGGCCTCCTCCGACAGCACAACATTCAGACAAAACACACCATTCATACACATAACTAACTCATTGGGTGGATTTCTCAACCGAAATCAAAACCACGACCCCGGTTTTTCAATGTTTTTATTGTTTCCATAACACCTACAAATATGACTGAAAATTCACGGAAATTTTTATGAAACAATCGACAAAGTTTAGACATTTGTTTTTTGTAATTAACAGCCGTGGATTTTCAGTTTTCATGGTTGTTATGGAAACAATAAAAAATCGAAAAACCGCGGTCGTGGTTTTGACTTCGGTTAAGAAATCCACCCACTGGCTCTATCGAATCCGTAGGTTCATGGCCGCACGGACATAAACTCTCCACACATCCCTATCCTAAGCTAGTGTTTCCCAATCATCCCTTGTATAATCTATTTCCCTCAAATCATGGATAATGTTATTCTCCCATCTCATTTCTGGTCTACTAACCTGGCGTTTTCCTTCTGGTTTTCCTATAAGAAGCTTCCATGCAACTCTTTCATCACCCACACGTGTCACATGTCCTGCCCATCGCAATCTACGAGACATAACTATTCTTATTTTATCTGGCTTCCTGTACATTCACACACATACACATATTAAACATAGCGAATACGATAGTGATGGTTACGATGGCCAGATGATGTTCGGGGACAGTTTGGGCCTTTTGATATTTGATTGATTTCGTCAGACTTTTAAATTAAAATCATGGAATTTCTATGTATTTTCCCCATTATATTTTGGGCATTATCATTATATATACTGGCTCTATGCAACAGCCAACATAGAAATGGACTGAATCAGATCTTTCCTTTAAGGGGGTGGGTGGGTGATAGGTGAAATTTCTATTTTCTACAGTTTTTAAGCTACACACTTGATTATTTGTAGACACATTCGTGCCATAATAGGTAATATTATATTAAAGTTTCATCCTTCTAGGTTTACAGGTTTTTGAGTTATTGAAGAAAATCCATTTAAAAATTTGCATATTAAAATTTTTAACAAGTCCCATAATATTTTAGTAAATTTTTTTTAATTTTTTTCTACACAACCACTGACTCACTTAGAACAACACTACGCATTAACTTTTCTATACCATTATAATAAAGGAAGAAGAAAATATATACTTCCTCTGCATATGATTTTTTTAAAAATTACTACACATATTTTAATTTTTATTTAAAAAACTATCAACGTTGTTTCAATATCCATACACAGAATTATTAGCCATAGTGTGTGGGAGATGCAGTTAAAATTTCGTGCTTCTATCATTAAATTTTGTCAATGCTATTTTCATTTGAATGTATTGGAATGCAATGAAAATAAAAGTGTGGAAAAGCCAATTTGAAAGTTTGCATGTAGTTAAATTAGAATCTAGCATACATTCCCTCCTACAGTTATTAGGGAGACTTACAAGAGCCATAGGACACTAAAACTTCGCCAACTTACATTTTAAGGTAATAGTATTTTTAATACAAAGAACAAAATGCTAAATTTGACCGAAAATGTCGAAAATTTCATCCATCATCCCTTAATATATCAAATAAAATTATATAATGTAATATGTAAAATGTAATATAGTGAGTTCCAAAGTTAAAGGCATATGAAGAAGGGCTATGTTAAAATTGTTTCTTCAGGAAATATCTACTTTAATGATTTTTTGGACCTTTTACATACCAGACATTATACACTGGTGATGTCTGGTATGTAAAGAGTCTAAAAAATTCCATGAAAGTGCTTATTTCCTCAAGAAACAACTTCAACAAAGCCCGTCTTCATATGCCTTTAACCACAGCACTCACTACAATCAAAGCCTAATAACATAAACCGAATAAAACAATATCAATCAAAATTATTAAACAAACCCAAACGGGACATATTGACCCTCTGTTCAATTTAAAGCGATCCCTTTACAGGCCATGGGAGGCCCTTGGGAAGTAGGAGGTTAAGTCTCCCACCTTTTCTAGACAATAGGCACTGGATGTCAGCCGGATTATCAGCCCTGCGTAACGGCCGCCTTTACTCTCAGAATATGCGTCTGGAACTCATTTTTGTCAATAGCGGAACCAATAAAATACCCACCACTGGTTACGCAAGTCGCAAGGTAATTTGTCTTTTTGCACGGTTGTGTGTTCTGTCGTATTTACAAGCAATGCCGATCATGATTGGAAGTTCAATTTCCTAAATTTCGGGGTTGCCAACCTATAAATAACTGAATAACTATACTGTCTATCCATCTATAGTAATTCTGCCCAAGGATAGGTCTTTCACTGCAATCATAGCATTTTCATGCTAAGCTTTGCAGCTTTACTACCGCGGGAAGTAAAACCACTGCCCTTTATGTATATACAACAATATATCTAAACGGTAGTGTTAATATACATTATACGAAACAAATCACTGCATTTTAAATGAACTGAACTTTATTTGAAACAATATAAAACAAATCCGTACTTGCCGCCATTTTATACCTGATTGGTGTCACGGCCTATTGTAGTCTCAACTAAATTATTGTCGGCATTTTGACGGATAAACATTGGCCAGACAGCTAACGTTAGTCAGTTGTTTATAATGAACGCAAATATTTCCAACAAATATGTTATTTTACTATTATTTATTTTTTGAAAACACCATTGTGCAAAAAATAATGTTCAACGCATGTTTGTGAAGTGTATTACAGAAGCGAGGAAAATTTCCTCGCATCTGTAAAAACCACTTCCCAACCTTGCATTGTAATAAATATACTATTGTTTACTGATGACAATACCATCGCTGACAATGGAAAAGAAGGTCTATTCACCTTAATTCTACGAATCAATTTGAATCAAATATAAGGAGCAATGATTTTTATAAATTATTTACTTGACATTGCCAACTTAGAAAAATATTTAAGGAAAATTGGCCGAATTAAGTTGTACCCGAACCCGCTTAACCTATCACTAAACTTAAGACAATAGATCACATGATGTCCCTAACGCACAGTCCACTATTCGTTGGACTTTGATGGCAAAGTTATTATTTATGTATTATTGATCGTATTAAGAACTACCCAAAAACTCGCCCTTCTCTATTGTGAAATATGTAACAGTGGCTTAAGAGGAGAGCAGGTAAACGTGTAAAATGACTATACTTACTTACTCACTGGCACTATCGAACCCGTAGGTTCATGGCCGCGCGGACATAAGCTCTCCATACATCCCTATCCTGAGCTAATGCTTTCCAATCATTCCCTGTATAATCTACTTCCCTCAAATCATAGTTAATGTTGTTCTCCCACCTCATTCTTGGTCTACCAACTGGGCGTTTTCCTTCTGGCTTTCCTACAAGAAGTTTCCATGCGCGTCTTTCATTCCCCATACGCGCAACATGTACTGCCCATCGCAGTCTACGAGACTTAACTGTTCTTATTATATCTGGCTCCCTATAAAGACCATGTAGTTCATTGTAAAATGACTATATAGTAATATTTTGTAGAATAGAAAAAATGTTATTAATTTAATATTTTTAGTCTTTGGAGGTAAACAAAATGTTTCCTCGCCGGGAATAGTACTCAGAACCACTAGGTAAATGACATTTGTCCCCGCTCATTTGTTTCAAAACGTTTTTCTGGGCCTGCAACGGCCGTTAGAGTTACCTGTACGGTTTCGCACGACTAAACCTAAAACTACAATTGCATTGTCCTTCAAATAATCACAAATACTTGTCTATTTAGATTTAAGGCATATATGCCATTGGTAGAATGTAAAATCGTGTGAAGAAAAGAATATTTGATATTAACAAGTATAGCTTTTTTTTTTGTTTCTTTATATAGGGATCTACTGTATAACAAAAGAAAGGGTAATATCTGCTTTGACATTCCGGATGGGTTCTATGCGTGAATTGTCAGACACATTGTGAAGGCTTGGCAACACCGCAAGGAGCCTGTGGTTTGGGGGAGAACCCAGGGCAGTGGCAACCGCGCTATCTTCTACCGGCTTCAGTACACAAGACAAGAGGGAGTCTAAAATTACTTCCACTAATATTACTTTCTGTATTATTTTATTTTAAGAAGCCCCGTATTCTCTTTTTTTCTCCGGGAGCATTCCAGGACCAAGTTTACTGGATTAATATTTCTGGAAAAGCTCCGGTCCATACTGCTTTCGACAATCGAGGCTTAATACTGTTCCAATAATACTAGTGTTGTAAATAAGACATCCCAAATCTAAACAAACTAAAAATATCCAAGAACTTACATGAATGTAGAGTCAGGTATTGATGATGATAATAATAATTTTATTTATATACAGAATTTTAATCTTTACACATCTTTCTGTGCCTAAAGTTTTATTTTTCTAATCCACTACTCTCTCTCTCCACCCAATCCATGTCCTCCAGTCCTCATAATAATAATAATAATAATAATAATAATAATAATATTATATATATATATATATATATATATACAGATGTCTAATGTTTACACATCTTTATGTCCATAAAGTTTTAGTTTCCTTCTCCACTCGTCTAATCTAATAATAATAATAATAATAATAATAATAATAATAATAACCCCACCCCAGTTCCTACACCATGATATAAATCACATTTATTATTATATTTTTAATGAGTGAGACATAATTTATTGGTTTAATGGCAAAGAGATTCCACTTAATTATAATTTACTGAATTGTGTTAGACTAAATTGGGCAAGTACTGTGACGATTAGTACAAAATCAGTTTCAAAATATATTAAATTGCATATACAGAGAATAATTAGTCATACGATTTTTCTAAATTCTTGAAATATATAAAATAACCATTTAACCCTTTAATATACACGTTAAGTGTTTCAGAGTAAGTGAATAATATATTAAGGCCATTAGACCGTAAATCTAAAGCACGCTGTAAAGCAGAGCAGGAACACTAATTATTCTGTCATTGTATGCACGTGCACTTTACAGATGAGTCATGACGCGACCCTTTCATCATGCTTATAATAATAATAAAAATCGCGTAATTTAAAACAGACAAAATGTTTAATCACACAAATATTTCATACTTTAAACAATGTCATTTACTGTTTCTGAATTCCGATTGGCTGAAATTGCAACACATACTTTACCCGTTCGGCAATCGCGTTTACCAAGTAAACAATGTTACACTGGCCTTCATCATGCTACATGGTGAAGGTCAATGCACCAAGACTTAGGGACGAGTCCGTTGTACAGCATTTGTAAAATTATCACTTTAAACGTATCCCACACATGTCAATATCATCTAATTTGCACTTCATTATTTTTTTTCATATGTCGCTGTTATTCTACGTACGAACATGATTTTTTAACACATTCACAAAAAAACAAGGATCGTCGATGCTTATGAAATGCCGATACATTTGATCATTATTCACATCAGTAAATAAAACATTTAATTACTATACTGTATTATCAATAACAGCATAATTTGAAACAAATTTAAATACATGCAACGGAATATTTTCAAATCTTTTGTACTCACCTCTTCCGTTACATCGCGTGGTAAATGTTTGATTTGAAGTTGTCGCCCACTATGAAATTTCCTTTTCAGTTCGTTAACTTTCTTCTTTGTAGCTTCCTCTGGATCGTCTTCCCAAAAACTGCCCGGTTGACGCCGTTGCCATAACTTCGGCACTCCAAAACTTTTCTTGTTTCAACAATGCCGCGTTGAAACAACCCAGAGGTTGTGAGGTTGAAGAAAAAGTTTCTGTCGAACCTGCAGCCATTTTTGAGTATTTAAAATTATCCGACCCTATATAAATGTTGTATGAAGTCTTTGTTAAACTTTATTTTTTAAAAATATATATAGAAATAAAAGCTGCCCCGATAGCAGCAAAACTACCCTTACGCATCGAAACCAAACTATATACTGAACAAGAGGCAAAGGGACGCGGCGCGGGAAACACTGTGGCACAGAGGAAATACTAGTTCAACACACGACAGTTACGAATCCTTCCGAAAATGTACGAGCAATGACGCGTGCGTAAGCCGAACTCCACCTTCTGTAAACTTGATACAGACAATAAATGCTTTGATGTAATATAACCCTTGAAATTTATTTATTTATTTATTTATTTATTTTCCAAGAGATGTTGGGGGAAATTTTCTCATTAATGCAAAAATAAAATCAGACTTGTCGGTGTAATAAAATACGAAGAATGTCCTCATCACGGCTGATATGCATTGCAACGGACAAACAGCACATCGAACTCAAACATGTGGCTTTGAGGTAAGTGTTCGCTTCTTAGCAGGAACAAAAGAACGTCAAAAATTACGTCCTTGTTTTTCTCACGATTACCAACAGTATCAAAAACATAATTTTAGTGCGATTTTTATTTATTAGCTAATTCTTATCTTATGTCCGTCGCTGTAGCGTAGTCGGTAGAATCCCTACCTTCCGCTCCAGTGACCCGGGTTCGATTCCCGGCGGGGTAAGGGATTTTTAAAAAATCTCAAAACCTTGGGACTGGGTGTGTCATGGCCAGTTGTACACTAACTAACTAACTGGCACTATCGAACTCATAGGTCCATGGTCGCGCGGACATAAGCTCTCCATACATCCCTATCCTGAGATAATATTTTCCAATCATTGCCTGTATAATATACTTCCCTCAAATCATAATTAATATTATTCTCCCACCTCATTCTTGATCTACCAACTGCGCGTTTTCCCTCTGGTTTTTCCTAGAAGAAGCTTCCATGCACGTCTTTCATTCCCCATTCGTGCCACATGTCCTGCCCATCGCAGTCTACGGGACTTATCTGTTATTATATCTGGCTTCCTATAAAGACTACGTAGTTATCTTTTATGTAGCCTTCTCCATTCACCTGTCTGTTCATCTCTCTTTGGTCCAAAACTTTTCCTAAGAACTTTATTCTCAAATACTTGTACTCTCCTTTCCTCCCTTGAAGTAAGAGTCCATGTTCCGCATCCATATAATATAGCAGTTAGAATAATAGTTTTATATATTTTCAGTTTAACGTTTTTTGAAAGGAGTTGATCCAGTTGTACACATTGGGTTTAATTCCTCTAAAAAATACTTATCTAAAGTTACGTAACTTTTAATGATTGGCTCTAAAGGTACGTACACATATGCGCGCCGCGAACACGAACGGCGCGCGCGCCGCGCGCGCACGACGCGCACACGGCGCGTGTTATGTTCGTCGAAATGATTAATTTCAACGAACCTCCTGCGATCCATAGGAAACCCACAAACCTTCAGTAGACATTTTGCAAAGCAGGTGTAACCAACCATGTCTCTACAATCACTTCAAACATGTTTTTAATCAGTTATTGAAATTTTATTTTAAAAAATTGAAGAATATGAAGGAATATTAAATGTTTACTAAAATATGAACATTTCGCCAAAATATTATGAAATATGAAAAAATATGTTGGTCTTATTTGATTATAAAATGTAAAGATACTCTATGGAGCAACAAAAATTTTATAGAACGCAAAAATAATATAAACATAAGTATAATTTACAAATGTAGGCCTAATACATTACAAAATTATGTATAGTACCAGTATTATTTTATTCTTTGGCATATTTCTCATTTGAGTGATTTTTTTAAGTAGATTGCTGTCGTTGTTTAAAAGGTCATGAATTTTTTCACAAGAATTTGTTAAATTATACTTCACATAAAATAACTTTCGAAGTCTCAACACTCAATTGCGACTTTTTTTGTCCGCACTTTATTTACCAAACAATGGTGGTCGAATCAACAATGTTAACTTTGATAAGCAGTTCTCAACAATGATTTGTTATTATTAAAGTTTAACATTACAAAATTAACAAAAATAATATAAAACTCATATCCTGGTGAAATAGCTACATGGGCGGCGAAAACCGTATATTCCCTTTCCGTTCTCCCGCTTGTCTTGCATTCTTTCCCAAAAAATAGGGACGTTTTTTTTTTTAAAATGCCGCGGGACGCGGGACAAATTGTTAAAAATCGGGACTGTCCCGCCAAAATCGGGACGTCTGGTCACGCTTATTACTTATTACATATTATAACTTTATTTATACTTGTTCAAATATTATAGCATTAAAGGAATTTAAAAATATATGATTTGTATATATATGTTTAAAATTATTAAGAATCTATCTCACCATAACATGGCCTTAATTTTTAATAAAGATGTACATGATTATTGTACTAGAGGTACTTTATTGCACAAAGATACTAGTTTCTCAAAAAAAAAAAGGTATAAAGGGATTCGTTATGCATTAATCAACCATTACAATAACTTACCTATTGAATATCAACATTTCACGAATGTTAAACATTTTTATAATTGTATTAAAAAAAATTTCTCATTGCTTTTTTAGTTAATTTTGTTAATTTTATTATTATTAATATTATCCTGTTTAAATATTGTATTTATATGTGTATATATATATATATATATATGTATATATATATATATATATTGTGCATCTATAGTAGTTTGTATTACTTAAACTTGTGCCTGAATTTGTTTTCTTGTTTTTATTGTTAATTGTTTTATGGCCATTATTTTTTGTATATTGCCCCTTAACATGAGCAATCTTGCTCTTTGGGGTCTTTGAAGAAATAAATAAATAATTAGTAATAAATGTGTTTATATATTGTATTGTTTTGTGATACTTCATACATAATATTATGAAATGAACGTCTTAAATAAATAATGTTTTCTAAATAATTTTAATTTATTCATACAATTACAGCACACACGAAAAAAAAAACACATAACATTGAAAAAAAAACAGGCATCTCCTTTCAATGATTTTTAAAAATGATCCTTATGTTGAGGATCCCACAATAATTGCTTGCTTCTATAAATATCAATAAGTTTTAACATGTTTTCCTCTTACCACTCCATACTCAAATAATAGGTGCACACCGAAAACAACGAACCTCACAGGTACCCGTCCAAATATAAACAGCGAACCATCAAAGTGTTCGTGGAAAAAACCGACAATGAGTGGATCGCGGTGAGAGACGCGCGCGCGGCGCGCGCGCCGTTCGCGCGCACCTTAAAACCCCGTCCAAATCTGACGAACATGGTGCGGCGTGTTTGCGGCGCGCAGGTGTGTACGTACCTTAAGGTGTTATCCTGTAGTGCAATGACGCGTAATATCTTTTCTGACTACATAGAATCCCAGGTGTCTATGTTTCGATCCTCGACTATAGGGTCTACCATAAAAATATAAATACACGCTTTGAAAAGGGATCCATTCACACTCGTCATGACAACTGAATAGCTACTTCAAATGAGAAGGAGTGAAATTTAATCAATATTCTTAAATTAAGTTTGGGGATTGCGCCACACTAACCTCTCGTCTTCCTGTACTGTTATCTGCTGCTCAGTCACAGTCACAATTTCAGTAATCATTGATTCCTAATTCATAAGGAAAAATTGTTTCTGTTGCTAAACTAAGTTAGAGCATCAAAGATAAAAGGTCCATCTTTATGTATATATATAAACGAACGTCTATGAGTCTGTCCTTTATGGACTCAGAAACTATTTGACCGATTTAATTGGTGGTTTTGTCATCAGTTAGAGCGTTTTTCTTTTTTGGGGGGGCAATTAACATACGTAACATATTACCGTGTCCCGCGCCGTATCCGAATGGTTAACGCCTTGCCGCAGAGCTACGGGACTTGCGCTGGTTCGAATCTCCATGAGGGAAGACATTTTCTCATGGAATTTCAGCCAGTAAGAGACCGGTGCCCACCTATCGTTGTGAGGCATTTGGGTAGCTACAATAAGTAGTTGCTCCATGTTGCGAAAACCAGATATAACGGCTGGGGGACCCGACATGCTGACCACACGTCACCTCTACACAGGCTGGATGATCATCTACCTCTGTGATGAACACACATAGATGTGAGATCAGCTGCCGGCTGATGGGCCAAGGGCAATATCGTTACCGTACGTACTATAGGGCCGGAGCTAAAGAAGAAAAGTGCATCGGTGCACTAAAAAGTACCTTTTCGGATGCTGAAATGGCTTACGTTGCCTAAACCATAACAAATTAACCAAATTAATATTCATAGAATTGAATGTCCAGAGGGAAAACGCCCAGTTGGTAGACCAAGAATGAGGTGGGAGAATAACATTGACTTCGATCTGAAGGAAGTAGATTATACAGGAAATGTTTGGAAAGCATTAGCTGAGGATAGGGATGTATGGAGAGCTTATGTCCGAGCGGCCATGAACCTACGGGATCGATAGTGCCAGTGAGTAAGTAAGAATTGAATGTCTCAAAACTTTCTACAAAAATGTCTTCGACAGTATATAGACCTATCTATCTTTTACAGATAACTCACAATAACTATATTTTGATTTGATATTTATTTGTGTACATTTTATTAAATTGTTTGTACATCCATTCATCGTAATTCTGCCCGATGGCAGGTCCTTCACTGCATTCATAGCATTTTCATGCTATGCTTGCAGCTCTACTAGGGAATTGTAGGTGTGGTAGCTTCTCGTTGCTTTCCACACCGGTGAAGGGTGATGATGATAATGATGATGATGGCCATATGATTTCGGGGACCCAAACGGTCCCTGAAAGTTTTCCTGACATTTGTCTTACAGGTGAGGAAAAACCCCGATAAAAACCTCACCCAGAAAAACTGCCCCGACCGGGGATCGAACCCGGGCCCGCTGCGTGACAAGGCAGCACGCTACCTCGAGACCACAGCAGTGGACTGTATGTACATAACCTGTTTAAATTACTTTGTCCACGTGAATAACGACGCAGGTCTCGCTGCTATCATTCAAACATTGCCCAAAAGCAGTTTCTGTTCCATTAACGCAGTTCAACTTCTCACCTTGTAGGTACTTTTACGTGCCACATGCCATACAGGCCTTACAATGACAGACCTGTCGGGAGAGGGATTTTAACTATATCACACACATACATTTCTGATCACACAAGTTATGATTGATTCTGTAAGACTTCAAAGACACGTGATCCACCTAAGGCCTGTCTGCTCTTAAAGTGATCCTCGTCAAAACAAAACCATGTGACCTGCTCGCTTTTCATTGGTTTTGGACACCGGCATACGTTGTAGAAGCAGTAAGTACGCGCCTCGTCAAAACAAAACCATGTGACCTGCTCGCTTTTCATTGGTTATGGACACCGACATACGTTGTAGAAGCAGTAAGTACGCGAAAAAGGAGTTCCCTTCATTAAATTAGAAATATGTCATCTGAATATGCTTGTTATTATTCGTGAATGAAAATTATAATATTCAAAACATACAAAATATTCTAAAATAGAAAAAACTGCACTTAAACTGGCGTGAAATATTTTGATAGTCCTATAGATATAACAGTACGCATGCGCCAGAGTTTATAGAGCCAGCGATAACCCACAATCGAACCACATATTGATTATCATCCTCGATTACTATCCGTCGCTTTGAAATTTAAATAACCAATATTTGCAATAAATCCCCAAATCTAAGTTTAAAAAATATATTAATAATATTAAAATTACCAAACGCTTATTAAAAATGGGTGTACACTTACTTACGCTGATCCAACCAGTGATAAGCCGAAACAGCGATAGAAAAATCATAGACTAAGTAATATACTATGTGGAGAAAATAGCTGTTAGCATCACAATGTTGTCTAACGGTGTCATAATATTGCGATTTGCGTATTTAAATAAATACTTCAAAATTGTCTAATAATGTTATAAAAATTGTTTGAAAAAGTTTAAAATATTAAATAATGTTAGTAAATACAAAAGAAGAGCTATAGTTTACAACAATATAACTGAAAAATCAAGCTCTAGTAGAAGTGCAGTTGAGCCCTAAAATATACCTAATCAATAATTACAACTTAAAATAGTTTATTACTTATGGGTGATGCATTTGTGTCATGCTTCAGTTGATTCTCATGAAACAAAATGGCTGAAAGTGTCGAGTCTTCTGTTGCTGCGTTGTCATCTCCCTGTCAAAAGTGATAATAATTGTGGCGCGAATGGCGGGAGGATATTGTTTCTACAACGTTCGTCGGTGTCCAAAACCAATGAAAAGCGAGCAGGTCACATGGTTTTGTTTTGATTAGGATCACTTTAAGAGCGGACAGAGTATAGCGAGAGCTCTATAAACTCATGAACATGAGCACTGTTCCATATTTGGTTCGTCTTCCGGGCTTATAGGCCGTGGTCCGGTTGTCTTCATACTCGACGTTTCGTCTACTCTTGCGGTAGACCTCATCAGGAGATACTGCGTGCTCTCTGTGAACTCCTCAACAGTCGGCTGCTACCAGACGAACCAAATATGGATCAAGACGCCGGCCGTGAAAGCCTACAATTATATATGAGCACTGTTATTCTGTAGGACTTTGAAAATATATTAGAAAAGGTAAACACTGTTTTTCCATTACTTTTATGGGGAATGTCGATTATATTTTAAAGACTCTAATTAGGTTTGATGTTCTTTCACGAGCTAAAATGTATTCAGACTCGGGATCCACAGATTGAAGACCCTTCCGGAAGACTAGTCCCTTGGATTTTTCCATACTAAAGAATCCATCGCCCTCGCCCGGGTTTGAACCCACGATCCTCCGGAGTAGAGTGACTATTATTGTAATTATTGTAATTTTTTGTATTTATATGTCCTGGTGAGTGGAAGAGAAGGCCACATGGCCTTAACTCCACCAGGCTAAATAATAGAGACAAGGAACTTAACCCCTAGACCACCGAAGTCGGCGGAGGGAGACGAAGCTACAAAACACAGAGTTTTTAAATTATTCAATCCAATATGTGCTCGAGGTACAAATGAATAATCTGACAACCATGATAAATTACCCCAAAACTTCAACTTTCTCTTTTATTCTAATACTAGCAACGCACACATCCCCTCACGTAATGCGTATTTAACTTCGTCTATCTTACATTCACATTAACACCGAATATTTCGATTTTCAACACTTTTCAAAATTTATTTAACTTACGTGTATGTATGATAACCTCCACGTTTGCGTTATAAAATGGGAAACACTAGATTTCACGTAATATGTTACGCAGATGATGTCGTTCTCCTTTCAGAATCTGAAGATAATTTACAAAGATCTTTACATCAATTTAATATAAATGTCAGAAATGGAAATTAACACGAATAAGACAAAATGCGCAACAATAATAAGAGAACCATTAAGATGCAAATTAGAAGTGGAAAGAAAAATTATACAGCAAGTATCAGAATTAAATTATTTAGGTGTATTAATAACAAACACTAGAAATTTAATAAAAGAAGTAAAGAAACAAGCTGATAAAGCAGCACAAATATCAGAACATATGAAAGAATTAATTTGGCGCAACAAACATATGTCAATAGAAAGCAAAACCCGCTTATACAAAACGATACTTCAACCAGTTATCGTATATGGAGCAGAAACTAGGGCTGATACAACAAAAACTAAACAAATAATAAGCACATGTGAAATGAAAATCTTAAGAACTATTCAGGGGAAAACATTATTTGATAAAATACACAACACAGAAATTAGGGACAAATGTTATATTCAAGACACATCCAAATTTATTATAGATAGACGAAAATATTGGAATGGTCATATAGGAAGAAAGGAAGAAAACCGACTTGCAAAAAGAGCTAAAGAAGATAGGCCAATGGACGGGAGAAGAACAAGAGGAAGACCAGCCAAGAGATGGCTAGACAGTGCATGCACATCCAATACGTCTTCCTCCGAAGAGTAGTTTTGGAAATAAACAGGATGAAAATCCTACAAATTAAGTTTAAGAAGAAGAAGTATGTATGTATGTATGTATGATTCTGTGCACAAATTTTCACTTAAGTAACTCATTAGTTTTTTATCTTCTGTCCTATATCTGACAAAATCACTTTTTTTTTTCAAACAGTTCTGATCTACTAACATGCAATGAATAAGCCATCTTGCTATGTAATGATTAGAGATGGAACAATTCCTTTGTAAGCACGACATTAACGCATGGAAGATGCGACAATTTTACATGACGTAAGAGGGTTAGAATAGTTTTCTGTATCGTCTAGTTACAGCAATATTGCTGAAATCTGTTGTATACAGTCAGATTCAATCCAGGAAGTTGATGTGTGTTTGGAATAGGGAACTAGGTTGCCATTTTAACAGTATTTTCTTGAGTGAAATCCTTATATAAAACTGAAGATTGCAACACAGCAGGTACATAGTTGTAAGTAGCCGTCTAAGCCATCCCCTCTTAAAGAAAAAAACAGTTATCACTTGTCACTGAGTTCTTGCGGATATGTACTGTCCTGTGTGAAAGTGTCGACTCTCATATTTACTATAAAACTAGTTTGCAGGCCGTAAAGAAAATCAATGTTTTGTAAATGTATAGTACATAGATTTGAAAAAAGTACTGCCAACTCTGTCGCTCCAAACAAACACTGTTATTATGAGTTTGGCAACATCTACCCTCTGTGGGTAGGAGGACACTGGCATAGCCCATAAGGTGTATATAATTTCCTAGGTTGAATTAGAGTGTAGTATCTAATACAATACTTATATTTCACTTCAAAGGTTCCGAATAGTCAGTGCAGAAATTTTAGTTCCACTTTGTATACTTTGTCTAAGTCTGAATCCTGATTTTGTTCGCATCTGACCGATGTTCACAGTTCAGAGTGACCTCTACTGTATGGTTCAAGCTTAGTCAACCTCGCATCATTGGAAGGAGTGGTTTTACCATTATAATGATAGGGCATGGATTTTTATGCATTTGCATATTTTTTCTATGAGAACTATACAATGCTCAGTTAGATATAAATGCGTTTTGGTGGAAAAGGATCTTAAATAGTCAAATTTGTTGTTGCATTTACTTTCATATTTTGTCAATTTTTTTGGCATATTGCATTTCTTGTAGATTTTCTAGCATATTAGTGCTTATTTCAACCACTCAAACATACTTTTTGGCAGTTTTATGCGTTTTCGCGAGGAAATGTGCATTTTTAAACATAATTTACTCTTACGTCTCTACCAGTATTAAAATTGACTTGAACTTAAATTTTATGAAACGAGAAAAGGTTCTGCCTTCCCACATTCCAACTGATTGTACATAGGATTCGTTTATAGAAATCAGGGGTTCAATCAGTGGAGCAAAGTATTACTCATTCAAAGTATCTCTGCAGGCGGAAGAATCAGGAAGCTCTGTTTGTTGGTACACGTGACGTCATATAAGGCAGTGAACACTGTCAGCGTCCCACGTCCCATTCCCCTTTGCACTCATAGATAACAGTGTCACGTGGTCTATTCCTGCATAAACACGACTGCAGTGCCCTCCGTCAACAACTGTGCTTACACCTTAAACGGGTAATAAGAGGGGAAATGGTGAAGGTTGTATTGAAGAAAATGATAATGGTTTTGAGTAAAAATAAAAGATTTGATACACTGTCATAAATAGCTGATGTAAAGGTAAAGTGATCCCATTACAGGCCTCAGGAGGCCCTTGGGGTAGTAGAAGGTTAAGGCTCTCACTTTTTCTAGACAATCGGCACTTGATGTCAGCCCTGCGTGACGGCCGCCTTTACCCCAGAACAAGCGTCTGGTACTCATTTCCGTTAGTGGCTGAGTCTACCCCAGGGTCATAGTGCCGCCAGAGGGTTTGGGTCAGTTTAAAAATCCTGACCCCACTGGGACTCGAACCTTCGACCTTCCGGCTTGTAGCGCAGTGCCTTAACCACTACGCTAAGGCGTGCCTGGATTTCATGATTGGAGTAGTATTTTAAGAAATAAAATGTCTGCAATTATTAATTTTTTTTTGTAATTCCACGCATGAGTACAACATTATTTTTTTCTCTCTTTGTATTCACATTATAAGAATTCTAATGCATGATGTTTTTCTAAATATTTTAGGAGTCTTGTAAAAAATCTGACATTTTACTAAAAAATTGTGGAACCCATTTAATTATAATATATTCAAATTTTTAAAAATATAATAATTAATAACTCGTAAAATAAATGTCTGACAAGAATGAAACTTACACACATCATTATGTACCATGCAGTGAATGCTTGTACAAAAAATCAAGTCTCTAGCTGAAAAAATGTAGAAAATAGAAATTTCACCCATCATCCCCATGTAAGCGTCCATGTTCGCCTCCACATAACTGGGATAATAACAATATCCATGGGTTCTATCCACATTAATGCAGTACCTTTGTCATTGTAGAGATATGTTGATGAAATGGTTCCACTGTTCATCACTTACTGTCTCAAGGTTGTAAGGAATTAAGTCCAAATGTAAATGAAAGTAGAAGACCTTCAACGACGGATATACAGCAGCCCATTTTTTGACAATTTATTATTAATTTCTCTATTTCGAATTGGTAATAATTTCCTGCAGGCAGCTTCATGACGCAAGCGGTTAGATGCTCGCCTCTCACCGCTGGGGTCCCGAGATCGAGTCTCGATCACTCCATGTGGGTCTCGTGGATGACGAAACGGAGCTTGGGCAGGTTTTTCTCGGGTTTTCGCCTGTTTTCTCCTGCCACAATTTTCATTCCACCATTTTTCCATACTCATCTCATTGATTTCGTTTCCATTATCTTATGTTAAGAAGAAAGATAAAATTTAATTTGAATTTTACATATTTTTTTATCAAGTATATATGGATTTTTCTAACTAAAGTAATTATGAATTATCAATTGAGTTGGTGTTTACTTGATGAAAATCCATATTTATTAATTAAATAAAAATAAAACCAAAACAAAAAATATCAGGTGTATATAAATTGAAGTGTGGCACATGTGACAATGTCTATATAGGACAAACTGGTAGACTTTTATATCTCGGATAAAGGAACACATGAGAGCATATAACAGAAATTTAGAAAATTCAAACTATGCTAACCACCTATTCCAATTTAATCATTGTTTCGATCCAAATTTTGAAATTTTACATATTTGTGATAAGGGTAAGAAGTTAGAGGCTGTAGAAATTAATAAGTTTAAAAGTAGTAAAAAACTGTTAAATTCTCAACTTGATTTGAATTAATCCCCTTTGTTAAATTAAAAAAATTAAATAAATATTGTTGTATTGTTGCTTAGATCAGTTGGAACACAATTCATAATTTGTTAACATATCTGAAGAAGGTACAGTGTACCGAAACAGCTATCACTGAATTATATAATAAATATGAAAATCAAATAAAACTACGTTTTATTTTTATTTAATTAATAAATATGAATTGATCTATAGAGGCTGCTTCTAGAATCTGTTATATAAAAGTCATTTCCTTTAATAATATTGATAACAATAATATCAATAATAACAATAACAATAATAACAACAACAATAACAATAATAACAATAATTATAATAATAATAATAAGTAATGCTCTTTCGAACGCCACTTGCCTACTTATTATTATTATTATTATTATTATTATTATTATTATTATTATTATTATTATTATTGCTGATTTTGTTTCATTTTGTTCATCTGCCCATGTGATGGTGCATCAGGTGTGGTCGGCCGACAACTCTTGTCATTCACATACCTTAATATAGGGGCTCCATCTCATCTCATCCCTCGAAACGAGTTGAAGATATATTATATTTATTTAATAATTTTCCGTCCTCTAATTTCTTAAGAACCCTTTGACGACAGATGTAAAATAACTAACTCACTGGCACTATAGAACCCGTAGGTTCATGGCTGCTCGGGCATAAGCTCTCCATACATCCCTATCCTGAGCTAATGTTTTCCAATCATCTCCTGTATTATCTACTTCCCTCAAATCATGAATAGTGTTATTCTCCCACATCATTCTTGGTCTACCAACTGGGTGTTTTCCCTCTGGTCTTCCTACCAGACGCTTCCATGCACCTCTTTCATCCCCCATACGTGCCACATGTCCTACCCATCGCAGCCTACGAGACTTAACTGTTTTTATTATATCCGGCTTCCTAAACATATCATGTAGCTCACTATTAAGTAGTTTTCTCCATTTACCTATCTGTTCAAAAATGTTAATAGTAATTACTTAGAGTTAAGTTCAAGCTTCTTGTAGGAAAGTCAGAGGGAAAACGCCCAGTTGGTAGACCAAGAATGAGGTGGGAGAACAACATTAACTATGATTTGACGGAAGTAGATTATACAGGGAATGATTTGAAAGCATTAGCTCAGGATAGGGATGTATGGAGAGCTTATGTCCGCGCGGCCATGAACCTACGGGTTCGATAGTGCCAGTGAGTAAGTAAGTAAGTAGGCCTAAGTAAGTTCATTTTAATGCTGTCTAGCAAAAGTTGTCTAATTTTTGGACCGATAAATATGCTTTCTTTTAATTTAGCAACGCTGATTTTAGGTAGGAATATTTTAACGAGTAGTTGAGGCATTGAAAGACTTAATCACTCTTATCTAGAGTAAAGTCATAACAGGTTTAAACAGAAGTCACATAGTCTAAAGATAGGACATATTCCGTGATAACATTCATTTCAAATTCCTGGAAAAAAAAAAAACAATAATAAACCTATTGGCGCGATAGAAATTAAAGGCTCTTGATCTACCAATTGACTGCTGGTCACTCATCCACATGTATAAATACAAGAGATGAACGTCATCCAGTCAGTATAGGGATGACAGTGTCAGCATGTCGGGTTTCCTAGCCATTAGAGCAAGTTTTCTTAAAATGGAGTAGCTAATTATTGATCCGATTGAGGGTCTTTCCACTTTTCAGCGGTTGCCCTTTTACCAGCCGGCTGCTGGCCCTTCACATCCACATGTGTCAATCACAGAGGTAGATGATCAACAACCAGTGTAGGGGTGACATGTGGTTAGCATGTCGAGTCCCCCAGCCGTTATAGCTGGTTCCTCAACCTGGAGCCGCTACTTATTGTAGCTACCCAATTGCCTCACGATGCTGGGTGGGCACCGGTCCCATACTGGCCGAAATACCATGAGAAAATTTCTTCCCCCATGGAGACTCGAACCAGCGCAAGTCCCGTAGCTCTGCGCCAAGGCTTCCTACCTTAACCGCTCGGCTACGGCGCGGGACTGCTAATTATTGTGATACTCAAATTCCTTACCATTGTAGGTGGTAAACTGTCCATTACCAAATCACTGACACTGTCGTACCCGTGAGCTTCATATCCGCGCGGGTATGAACCCTCCATACATCCCTATCCAAACCTAATGTTTTCCAATCATTCCCTGTGTAATGTGCTTCCCTCAAAAAATGATTAATGTTATTATCCCACCTCATTCTTGACCTGTCTACTGAGTTCTTTCCCTCTGGTTTCACTACAAGCGAGCTTCCATGCCCTTCTTTCTTTCCCCATTCGTGCCACATGTCCTGTCCATCGCAGTCTGTGAGCCCTAACTCTTGTTATTAAAACTGGTTTCCCATAAAGTCCATGTAGCTCACTGTTACGTAAGTGTTCTCCATTCACCTGTCTGTTCATCTCTCTTTGGTCCAATAATTTTCCTAAGAATTTTATTCTATAATTCTCGTAATCTTTTCTCCTTCCGTAAAGTAAGAGTCCATGTTTCGCACCAATATAACAGGGAGAATAACAGTTTTATATATTTTTCATAAGTAATGCCACGAGTGATTTCCAAATTATCGATAAAATCACGACTTCACGAAGTGAGGAGTGAATTTAGAGAGAGAATTTGGAAATCAAGAGTGGCATTTGTTAGGACTAATTTTTAACGAATAAAATTGAGCTGCTTTACTCACAAATCATTATTTAACTGTAGTTATGTCAAAATATTTATATATTTAATGCTGCAAACCGGCGATGTTTGAAAACAAATGCCCCCTTAGAAATGATAGGTACCTGCTTCTACTGCTTCTTTTGTTTATCATGGCAACCAGATCATACTATTTATTGCCAAAGGAAAGCAAAAATATTGTAAGAATGCTCTCTAGTGGAGAAAAAATGAAACATCAATCTGTATATTAATTCATTTCTGATGTCGTATGATGTAAATATTACAATTATATTTTTCTGGATTATTACCTGGGAAAAAATACATTAAGAAAGTCAAACAGTGGTTTCTTTTTTTGGTGGTATAATAAATTGCTACAAATGTTGACATGTATGCACTATATATACAATCTGGTAGCCGTATTTCTTATAGGCTCAGTCACTGCAAAATAACGGTCAGACCTGTTCAGAATATTAAAAAGGAGGAGCTTTGTTTAATATATGGTAATTATAACACTGATAAATATTTCGTGAAACACGACTCTGATTGGTTGTAAAACAGAAATCATTGAAACGTGATTGGTCATTGACTCCCATTTGGGGCATGAGTTAAATAGTCAATATAATATATTTTTTTAAAGAAAATGGGATGACAAGTGTCCATGCAATGCATGATAGTATGCATGTCCATACTTGAGCCTATGTTTAATATTATTCTGCTCCTCATTCCTGTTTGCAATAATTGTTCCTAGAGTTAGACTTATACGAATGTGTCTTAATGGCACAAAGAGTAGGTTGCGTGTAGGCAAACAGTTTTCGGATAATTTTGAAATCCACAATGGGTTGAAGCAAGGAGATGCACTATCTCCTCCACTATTTAATTTCGTATTGGAGCATGCCATCAAATCTTTGAGGATGAAGATGGCCTACAACTCAATGGTATTAATAAGCTGTTAGTTTATGCTGATGATGCAGTACTATTGGGCGATAGCGAGGACATACTAAAGGTCAACACGCACACACTATTGAGTAACACTAAGAAATTGGGACTGGAAGTAAATATCAATAAAACTAAATATATGGTCACACACATAAATGCATTATATAAAGGAAACGGACAGCTAATGACAAATGAGGGAAATTTTGAGGAGGTGGCAGATTTTGAATACCTAGGAACAATGATCACAAATAGGAATGAGATGCACAAAGAAACTAAA
This sequence comes from Diploptera punctata, assembly GCA_030220185.1. NCBI lineage: Eukaryota > Metazoa > Arthropoda > Insecta > Blattodea > Blaberidae > Diploptera > Diploptera punctata. The sequence goes on from JASPKZ010003056.1 coordinate 671,145, forward strand.
CATAGGCTCAATTTTTGAAATGCATGCTATTATGCATTACAGAGACTCTTGACGTCCCAAATCTTTTCAAAAAAACGTTAAACTGAAAATATATAAAACTATTATTCTACCAGTTATATTATATGGATGCGAAACATGGACTCTTACTTTAAGGGAGGAAAGGAGATTACGAGTATTTGAGAATATGGTCCTTAGGAAAAATTTTGGACCAAAGAGAGATAAACAGAGAGGTGAATGGAGAAGACTACCTAAGAGTGAACTACGTGGTCTTTTATAGGAAGCCAGATATAATAAGAACAGTTACGTCTCATAGACTGCGGTGGGCAGGGTATGTGGCACGAATGGGGAATGAAAGACTTGCATGGAAACATGTAAGAAAACCTGAGGGAAAACGCCCAGTTGGTAGACCAAGAATGAGGTGGGAGAAAAATATTAACTATGATTTGAGGGAAGTAGATTATACAGGGGATGATTCGAAAATATTAGCTCAGGATAGGGATGTATGGAGAGCTTATGTACGCGCGGCTATGAACCTCCGGGTTCGAAAGTGCCAGTGAGTTAGTTAGGTATTTGAATTCAGCCACTTCTGCCTTCTAGGCCTGTATCCCGTGGAGTTTTTGAATTCGTCATTTTCCTATTGTCATTATCTGTCCAATTCCATTATGTAATGTATTTCTATGTGTGACCAAATATTTGGTTTTACTGATGTTTACTTCCAGTGAGTGTCCTATTCACCGCTCTAAGATATGAGAGAAAATTTCTTTCCCTATGCTGTAACAAACCAGCGCGCGTCCGCAACTCTGCCTCAAGGCATGACCACTTGGTCACGGTGCGGGACAAAGAAATAAATAATGGTTTTCTAAATTGACATTTGTTTTTATATAAAAAAGGCTATTCCTTGTTAACTGAAACGCAACTGAAATTACAGTGTCAGAACTATTTTTATTTTATGTAATTTTAGAAATACATGACGAAATTTCCCAATTACGAAATTCCCAATCCCTACCCTTCAGTTTGGCTCACAGAAAAAATAATAATTTTACCCAAATATCTAATATGGAGTCCACCGCTGTGGTCTCGAGGTAGCGTGCTGCCTTGTCACACAGCGGGCCCGTGTTCAATCCCCGGTCGGGGCAGTTTTTCAGGATGAGGTTTTTATTGGGGTTTTTCCTCACCTGTAAGACAAATATCAAGAAGACGTTAAGGCCCAAACGGTCCCCGAAATCATATGGTCATCATCATCATCATCCTTCACCGGTGTGGAAAGCAACGGGAAGCTACCACACCTACAATTCCCTAGTAAAGCTGCAAGCATAGCGTGAAAATGTTATGATTGCCGTGAAGGACCTGCCTTCTGGCAGAATTACTATGGATGGATATCTAATATTCTAAATGATCCTCGCACTATAATATCTGGCCCTATAATATGGTCATGTGAATTTACAAGGTGATGTCGACTGTGACAGTGTTTATCAACATGTGGTCGGCCGGATTAAACATGTAGTCCGTGGGAGTAAATGAGGGGGTCCGCGAAGAATGAAACTCCACGGCACTACAGGCCTATAACGCCCTTGACCTACTATCCGACTGCTGGTCTCACATTCACATGTGTAGACGTGACATGTGGTTAGCATGTCGGGTCCCTCAGCCGTTACAGATGGTTTTCTCAACATAGAGGCTATCCAAATTCCTCGTGATGCTGGGTAGGCACCGGTCCCATACTGGCCGAAATTCCATGAGAAAAATTTTCCCCCATGGGGACTCGAACTAGCGCAAGTCCCGTAGCTCTGCACCAAGGCATATTGCCTTAACCACTCGGCTACGCCGTGGGGCGTTCCATGAAGAATGCCGATTTAAAACATTATATTCCATGTTTTTATTATTGATTTCGTACATCTCAATGATGGATAAATCATATTTGAAGAGAAAAATTATACGCTCAGACCGGGACTTGAACCCGGGACCCTTCGTTCTCTAGACCAAGTGCTCTACCAACTGAGCTACCTGAGCAAATACCGATCTAAACGCAAATCTTTCTCTATATACATTGTAATTCCCATCCACCAAATGCTGTGAAGCCATGCTTCTATCTTGCAAATGGCGGCTCCTTTATTAAGAAGACATATTTGGGAATTATACATTACAGCCAGTACGGCTTTTTCCAAGTTTTTATTATTGATTTCGTACATCTCAATGATGGATAAATCATATTTGAAGAGAAAAATTATACGCTCAGACCGGGACTTGAACCCGGGACCCTTGGTTCTCTAGACCAAGTGCTCTACCAACTGAGCTACCTGAGCAAGTACCGATCTAAACGCAAATCTTTCTCTATATACATTGTAATTCCCATCCACCAAATGCTGTGAAGCCATGCTTCTATCTTGCAAATGGCGGCTCCTTTATTAAGAAGACATATTTGGGAATTATACATTACAGCCAGTACGGCTGAGCGTATAATTTTTCTCTTCAAATATGATTTATCCATCATTGAGATGTACGAAATCAATAATAAAAACTTGGAAAAAGCCGTACTGGCTGTAATGTATAATTCCCAAATATGTCTTCTTAATAAAGGAGCCGCCATTTGCAAGATAGAAGCATGGCTTCACAGCATTTGGTGGATGGGAATTACAATGTATATAGAGAAAGATTTGCGTTTAGATCGGTACTTGCTCAGGTAGCTCAGTTGGTAGAGCACTTGGTCTAGAGAACCAAGGGTCCCGGGTTCAAGTCCCGGTCTGAGCGTATAATTTTTCTCTTCAAATATTATATTCCATGTTTATAAACATTCATAAATTGTATCTCGGAGTGTACTGTTTCGTAACTTTTATTCCAAGACAGTGCTCCAAAGAGACTTTGCAAGTACTGTTAGGAGGTATTTCACAAATTATGCCAGACAAATTTAATAGCCAAAATTATAAACATATTTTATGGGATTTTCTTTCATGTAGCCGGGACAGTTATAAGATTGGAACCTGCTGGTCATAGCAGGGCAGGACATGGCTCTCATCTGTCATTATCATCATCATCGGTACAACAACCCTGAGTGGCTCAAAGCTTCCATCAGAATATTTCTCCAGACTTTTCCATATCTCTGGAAACCAACCATCAATATTTCTGAGTTTTAAAGATTTGACACCTGTAGTACTCCACATGTCCATCCCAAATTCGGTCTTCCAGTTCTCCGTCTTCCTTCTTACTTACCATCTCTAATTGAAGGGCATAGGTAGTAACATGATACCACATTCTGTTAAGATACGCCATTTATTAAAAGTACATAAAATGTATTGAAATATCCGTAAAATCATTTGTAAGTGCTCCAGTGATGAGTTAAAACATACAGACACACAATGTATTAACAAAACTGCGCAATTAGCATTTATAATGTTTAAAACATTAAAATCCCCCCTCAGGGGTCCTCATCTAGGGGATATGTGGATGGCGACCACAAGGTGCCCAAGCTGTGCAAAACATTTCTTCCACTTACTTGTGTTTTGCACTCTTTTAACTTTACTATCTAACCTCTCTTGGTTAACTCTTGTTTTTTTGACGCCGACGCTATTAGGGCATCCGAGGGCTAGGGAGTCTTTCCTTTCTTCCATTTCTTCTTTCCTTTATTTTCTTTTCTTCTCCAGAAAAGCCTGACCAGAGGCTATAAGATGGCAGCCCCATCACTGGTCTTGCCTTCCTTTGGCCAGCAACCAATCGAAGGGACTATTATTATGCTTTCAAGTCTTATATGAGAATTTCCCTCAAACGCTGGAGGGAAAATTTTCTATAGGATCGTAACAGGCCTTGGCCTAATACTTGGAAGGAAGAAGAAGAAACATTAAAATCCTTATATCTCAGAAAGAACAGTATTTGGCTTATCATGTTATTGTCCTAGCCCTTCAATTCTTATAACTACTTCATTTTTGTCCACCGCTGTGGTCTCGAGGTAGCGTGCTGCCTCACGCAGCGGTCCCGGGTTCGATCCCCGGTCGGGGCAGTTTTTCTGGGCGAGGTTTTTATCGGGGTTTTTCCTCACCTGTAAGACAAATGTCAGGAAAACTTTAAGGCCCAAACGGTCCCCGAAATCATATGGCCATCATCATCATCCTTATCATTATCATCATCACCATCATCATCATCCTTCACCGGTGTGGAAAGCAACGGGAAGCTACCACACCTACAATTCCCTAGTAAAGCTGCAAGCATAGCACGAAAAAAATGCTATGATTGCAGTGAAGGACCTACCTTCGGGCAGAATTACTATGGATAGACTTCATTTTTGATCAACCTCTGCGTATGTCCTGCCCATTTTAGTCCGTTTACTTTAATGTATGTAATGATATTTGTTGATTTATACAACTCATATATTTCTCTGTTAGGCCCCTATCTCATTCGTCCCTTTCCATTTTTCTTTAATAGGTCCATATATCCTTCTGAGTTTCTTTCTCTCAAAAACAGTCAAACAAGATTTGTTATGAACAGTCACAACCCAGGTTTCACTGCCGAAAGTTAGCATTGCTTAAATTAATATCTTATAAAATCTGGTTTTGTACCGCGTGTCAGATATTTTATTTTCAAATACTTTATTATTGCAAAATAGACTGTCATCTAAGTTATTTATAAAATCACTGTTCTGTACCAACTTCTCATCACTAGCTGAGATATCTGAAGACGAAAAGGTAGTGCCATCTTGAGTGTGGCCGAATTCAAATATCCATCCATAGTAATTCTGCCCGAAGGCAGGTCCTTCGCTGCAATCATAGCAACTTCATGCTATGCTTGCAGCTTTACTAGGGAATTGTAGGTGTGGTAGCTTCCCGTTGCTTTCCACACCGGTGAAGGATGATGATGATAATGATAAGGATGATGATGAAGATGATGGCCATATGATTTCGGGGGCCGTTTGGGCCTTAAAGTTTTCCTGACAGTTGTCTTACAGGTGAGGAAAAACCCCGATAGAAACCTCACCCAGAAAAACTGCCCGGATCGGGGATCGAACCCGGCCCGCTGCGTGACAAGGCAGCACGCTACCTTGAGACTACAGCGGTGGACTAATTCAAATATATAGGAACAATAAATACAAATAGGAATGAGATGTACAAATAAATTAAACATAGGCTCAATTCTGGAAATGCGTGCTATTATGTATTACAGGGACTCTTGTCGTCTCAACTCCCTTCAGAAAACGTCAAACTTAAAATAAATAAAACTGTTATTCTCCCAGTTATATTACATGGAATGCGAAACATGGAACTCTTACTTTAAGGGAGGAAAGGAGATTACCGGTACGAGTATTTGAGAATAAAGTTCTTAGTAACATTTTTGGACCAAAGAGAGAAGAACAGAAAGGTGAATGGAGAAGACTACATTACAGTGAGCTGTATGATCTTTATGGGAAGACAGGTATGATAACAGTTAAGTCTGGTAGACTGCGATAGGAAGGATATGTGGCACGAATGCGGAATGATAGAGGTGCATGGCAACTTCTTGTAGAAAAACCGGAGGGAAAGCGCCCAGTTGGTAGACCAAGAGTGAAGGGATGATTGGAAAACACTAGCTCAGGTGAGGGATGTGTGGAGTGCTTATTTCCTCGCGGCCATAGACATACGGGTTTGATAGTGCTAATGAGTTAGTTAGTTAGTTAGTGCCGTCTTGCGTAAAACATTGTTTACATATTTCTACTGGTCATGTGGCATGACACTAAGCTTAAGTGGCGACTCGATGCTCAGATCTGATAACATTATTCATTTCTAACAAGAGAAAGTGATATTCAGTACTGCATTAATTCCAGACAATTTGTGAGTTTAATGCCAGCTCTACACCAGGTGTCCCAATCCGTCAAACAATATAGGTCACATTAACCATTTCAATCACATTCGTGGGTCATTAACAATACTGTCCAATCTATAGAAGAACTCCAATATTCTGCCATCTATCAGTCCCCCCCCCCTCCCAATCGGGTTTTCCCTTCAGTTATTTAATTCACTTCTTGTGAGCCGCGAGTCCTGCATAATAAACTCATCTTTAAGAGTTATATACATCAAAATTACTTTGAATTTAATAATAAATTGTACATAGCTAAAGATGGTTTGATTATGGGTGATCCGTTGAACCCTCTTTTGGCAGATATTTTTATGGACGACTTAGAACAAACCGTACATAAGAATGCATTAGCTAAAAATGTTATATTTGGTATCGTTATGTAGATGATATCATAGCTGGTTTCATAGGAACTAAATGACAATTGAATTCCTTTTTAAATTGTATTAATAACATTCACAAAAGTATTAATTTCACGATGGAATTAGAAACATGTAATAGTATAAATTTCTTGGATTTATCAATAAAACACATTGATAATAAGTTTGAGTTTGGTATCTTTCACAAACCATCTCATACTGATACCACTATCCATAGTTCTTCTCTTCACCCATATACTCATAAGATGGCAGCCTTTAATAGTTACATTTATAGACTTTTAAATATCCCTCTTTCACCCTTGGAATATAATAATGAATTGAATATTATTAAACAATTAGCTATTAATAATAACTACAACCCTAAAATTATAGAATATTTAATTAAGAAAATGCATTACAAAAAAAGCAATTAACAAAAGTTTTTCCTTTACACAAAGAAAACATAAAGAAATATGTCATACATAGACCCACTTTCAAATAAAATATATAAACACTTTAAAAAGTTGAACATTAATGTAGCATTTAAAACTAATAAAACTTTACAAAATATAATAAAAAACAATAAAACCAAAATAAAAAAATAAAAATTATGAAGTGTATATAAATTGAAGTGTGGCACATGTGACAATGTCTATATAGGACAAACTGGTAGAACTTTTATCTCTCGGATAAAGGAACACATGAGAGCATATAACAGAAATTTAGAACATTCAAAATATGCTAACCACCTATTCCAATTTAATCATTGTTTCGATCCAAATTTTGAAATTTTACATGTTTGTGATAAGGGTAAGAAGTTTGCACCTTTTGGAGGCTGTAGAAATAAATAAATTGAAAAATAGTGATGAACTGTTAAATTCTCAACGTGATTTAAATGAATCGCCTTTGTTAAATTAAAAAATTTAAATAAATTATTGTTGTATTGTTGTTTAGATCAGTTGATATGGACTATAATAAACACAATTCATAATGTGTTAACATGTCTGAATGAGGGTACAGCTGTACCGAAACAGCTGTCACTGAATTATATCTTAATAAATATGAAAATCAAATAAAACTAAGTTTTATTTTTATTTAATTAATGTATACAGAATGATTGAAAATTCCTATTATACAATTCTTGGGGTTAGAGAGGTATTTTGCTAACAATTCCTCTTCATAGCACTTCCTCTTATACTACTTCCTTCACAGTAGCCCTGCCCGCTCCTGGAATTTCCTTCCTCAAGATATCAGGGGTTGCCGCACACTTGACACATTTAAGTCACGCTTATACAGTTACCTGTTGTCTAATAATTTTTTTCTATTTGTTTACATTTATACTATGTCATTAATAATTTTTTCTCGTTCTTTTATATATCTTGTACATATTATATATTTAATTCGTTAAATCTAGAGTAAATCAAAATACATTATAAATATTAATTGTATTGTATTTAATGTAATCGTTTATGTATACTGTAATTTAGATATAAAACAATTTTTTTTAAACCTGGTTGAGTGGTAGAAAAGGCCTTAAGTCCATAACTCCGCCAGGTAAAATAAAGCTATTAATTATTATTATTATTATTGTTATTATTATTATTTTATTATTATTATTATTATTATTATTATATCCGTGAGGAAATTATATATAACCGTGTTCCATGTTTACTTTTATTATTCTTTAATATTTTAAACTTTCTTTACTAAGCCAATTACCTAATCAAACTATAGGTTATAATTATTTTTATTATTATTGCTATTTTCCTTTCTTTCCCTTGCCAACTCTATATTGTGTAGCCTATACCTATTATGTTTCATTAATCAACATGTAGATAATTCATAATTGTTATTATATGTATAATTTAATCCTGGTGAAGTGGAAGAGAAGACCTTATGGTCTAACTCCATCGGTAAAATAAATAAATAAATAAATATCCGGATTCGTAATGGAAGAAAACCCATAGGAATGTTAAACTCTAAACTATGGAGTAGAAACTTCATTAACAGAACAAAACAACTAATTTATAAATCCATATTAGAAAGTATAATATTATATGGATCGGAAGTTTGGACAATGACCCAACAACATGTCAATACAGAATAACTTCAGTTGGAATGGAATTTTGGAGAAGAGCTGCCAGAAAATTTCGACTGGAAAAAATTAGAAATACAGAAATTAGAAAATGGATGAATGCAGAAAGAAATACAGGGTGTCCCATTCAAGCCTCCCACATTTTAATCAATCATAACTAACAAAGTATGCGGAGTTACGGAATGAGGCCGGTATTAAACGAAACAGAAACTCAAAGAATTTTCATCGCCACACACTAAAACACCTCTATATGTGCACCATTAGTAGCACGAACAATATCAAGTCTGTATTCGATTTCGTACCACGTTCTGTCCAACATGTCCAGTGAACTGCCGGGAAACTTGGCGAATTGATTTTTGTGGACTTCTCTGAAATCCTGCTTTAATTTCTTCAATCTTTTCTTCTGAAACACGTGCACGAGCATCTCCTGATTCTTTTTTAACGTTTCCAGTCGCCGGAAACTTATTAAGCCATGTCTTAATGGTCTTCCCATCAGGTGCATTTCCTGCATATTCCCTCCGGTAATTTCTTTGCACTGTAATTATTGACTTAATCTCTGCATACCAGAAAAGAGTTTGTGCTCGTTGCTGAGGAGTCGCCATTTTGTTTTATGTCATTATTGTCCAACATGCGACAGATGAATTAACAGCAACAATGAAAACAAACATTTTTTGAGTTTCTCTTTATTTTAATACCAACCTCATTTCATAATTCCGCATACTTTGAGAGTTATGATTAATTTAATTGGGGACGTTTGAATGGGACACGGTGTATAATGGATGAGATTGAACACAGAAGTCTAAAATGGTATGGTCACGTAAGAAGAATGCAGGATGGAAGACTACCAATGGCCGTCTATGCATGGAAAATTGAATGAAGGAACAGAAAAGGAAGACTAAAAACAACCTGGAAGAACAACATTCAAAATTCAATGAGGAAATTTTGTGTAACAGATGAAGACACAGAGGACAGAGAACGATGGAGAACTTTAATTAAGGGGAATTTGTGAATGTTGCAAACTGATAGTCTATAAGTCCGTAGTCATTTATATATTTATGTTAATTTCTAAGATTGGTTGGAGAAACCCCTCAATGATGAGGAAAATTCTCAAAAACGAAATGAATATATCCGTATTGTACAGACCAAATATCCCTCTTAACCCATTCGCTTCATGTTTAAATGCTCAATGCATTTTCCCCAGAAACCGGATTTAAATTACCGTAAATTATAGTCTATTTTCATATATTCAAAACAAACAAAATATAACGGTACTTCAGATCACAATAAGGGTGAAGGCAAAAACACATTCCTCTACTATTCATAATTGTTAACAAAAGATTACCCTGCCAAGGAATGCACAAAATATTTGCAAAATATATAACAGCAAAATTATGCGAGTGTACCTCGTCTTCTGAGTTGAAGGCCATTTAACTGCCGGCGAGTCTACCTCGTCTTTTGAGGCGAACGGCTTAAACCTACTGGTCAAATACTTATAAAATCCGTTGTGTATCACCATTGAGGCTGTGGAGTAAAATGTTAAAATATTAAAATTAGTACCTGCTATATAAGTCACTCTATGAAGGTGTGAAGGCCTCTAAGGGAAAGAAGAGATAAAAACTTACTTACTTACTCACTGGCACTATCGAACCCATAGGTTCATAGCCGCGCGGACATAAGCTCTCCATACATCCCTATCCTGAGCTAATGCTTTCCAATCATTCCCTGTATAATCTACTTCCCTCAAATCATAGTTAATGTTGTTCTCCCACCTCATTCTTGGCCTACCAATTGGGCGTTTTCCTTCTGGCTTTCCTACAAGAAGTTTCCATGCACGTCTTTCATTCCCCATACGCGCAACATGTCCTGCTCATCGCAGTCTATGAGACTTAACTGTTCTTATTATATCTGGCTTCCTATAAAGATAGTTCATTGTTATTTAGTCTTCTCCATTCACCTGTCTGTTCATCTCTCTTTGGTTGAAAAATTTTCCTAAGAACTTTATTCTCAAATACTCGTAATCTCCTTTCCTCCCTTAAAGTAAGAGTCCATGTTTCGCACCCATATAATATAACTGGTAGAATAATAGTTTTATATATTTTCAGCTTAACGTTTTTTGAAAGGAGTTGGGACATCAAGAGTCTCTGCAATGCATAATAGCACGCATTTCCAGAATTGAGCCTATGTTTAATTTCTTTGTGCATCTCATTCCTATTTGTGATTATTGTTCCTAGGTATTGAATTCAGCCACTTCCTCAAAATAGACTAAAATTAACTCAACTAAATTTAATTTCTGTTTAAAAAACTTCGTCAAGAAGTTAAAACCATATAAGTCTTTAAGGAACATGTTCCATATTCGTAACGTCATTTGGTACCAAGACCCTCGTACATGGTTTTAACTACTTTAAGTTTTTTTTAACAGAAATTCATTTTAATTAAGGACGACTGATACATCAGGTAATTGGTTTAATATTTTAACAATTTAATCTATTACGTCAATGAGCTAAGCAGGTGTCCACCTCGACTATTCCACATTTCTAAATTTCAAATCCAGTTCTTGTCGTATGGCAAGTAAAAAGTGTGCTGGGGGGTAACCATATTTTATCACGAATGTTTGATGGCACATCCTCCAACAACTACTACAATATTTCAAGGAAGAAAGTTAAGAACCTTGAGCTCATTATGTGGTACGCCAGATTGTAAACAGTATACATAATGCCACCAGGTGTCTTCAGACGACGCCTTTTTTATATTCGAGTTGTCCACTCTGAAGTGCTGTAGGTAAAAAAAAAGTGATCCCCTTACAAACCTTAGGAGATCCTTGGGATTGGTTTCGAAAGGCCTCCATATTAAAATAACTTGAAGTTTAATAATTTAGTTGAGGACGACTGACTTACCAGGTAAAAATTATATAATGAACATTTTATCCTTGGGATAGTAGGAGGTTAATGCTCCCATATTTCTAGACAATAAACACGAGATATCTGTCGGGTTGTCAGGCCTGAGTGATAACCGCCTTTATCCCAGAACATATATTTCCGTTTGAGGCTGAGCCGAACCCACGACCACTGTCCCGCCAGAAGGTTTAGGCCATCCGAAGTGCTGTGAAGTTGCATACACAAAATCTTTATTCTTTTCATCGTCTATCCCCGTAGCCGAATGGTTTACGGCATGTTGCCTTGGCGCAGAGCTAGGGGACTTTCCTTGATTCGAGTCCCCACGGAGGAAGAACTTTTCTCATGAATTTTCGGTCAATATGGGATCGGTGCCCACCCAGCATCGTGATCAATTTGGGTATCTACAACAAATAGCGGCTCCAATTTGAGAAAACCAGTTATAACGGCTGGGGAAACCGACATTCTGACTACATGTTTCTCCTAAACTGGCTAGGTGATCATCCACTCTGTTATTAACGCATGTGGATGTGCCGGTTGGTCTGTCAAGGGTCTGTAAGGCCTGTCGCGCCATGGAGTAGGTCCTATATATAATTTTTGTATTGAATAAAGTATATTCTTCTGAAAGTTTATCAAAACTCTAACTACTAACTCCGCACAGTAACCCCGAGAAGTATGTAACAGAATTTCTAAATATCTCTAGATCCATACAATTGAAGGGTCTAACTGAAAACTCACATTCTCCACTTTTGGGTGAATTGCATTTTTTGTTGTATCCATGCTCTAAATGTTGATCTCCATGTGAATCAAGTCAAATTATATAGACTATTTAACTCATGCCCCAAATGGGAGTCAATGACCAATCACATTTCAATGATTTTTTATTTACAACCTATCACAGTCGTGTTTCACCTTGAATTTATCAACTGAAGTTTATCGTATTAAAGAAAGCTGCTCCTTTTTAACATTCTCAATGGGTCAAAGCATTATTTTGCAGTGACTGACCCACTAAGAAATACCAGATTGTATATACAGAGCATGAATGTCAGCAGATATCACATGCGGGAGATAATATAAAAACATTTGTAGCAATTGATTATACTACAAAAAAAAAAGAAACCACTGTGGTGCACTTTCTTAAACGAATTATTTTCCAGAGAATGACGCTGCAGAAAAATATAATTGACATATTTACATCATAGGACATCAGAAATGAATTAATACCTATAATGTTGGTTATAAATATCTCCACTAGGTTGCATTCTTGCAATACTGCGATCCTTTGGCAATAAATAATATGAACTGGTTGCAGTGATGAACAAAAGAAGCAAATGAAGCGTAATAATCGTTTCTCGTTTGTTTTCAAACATCGCCGCGTTTACATTAAATATATAAATATTTTAAAATAACTATAGTTAAATAATGATTTGTGAGTAAACAGCTAAATTTTATTCCTTAAATAGTCCTAACAAATGACACTCTTGATTTCCAAATTCTTTAGATAAATTATAAATCACTCGTGGCATTACTTATGATAAATTCATGATAATTACAGAATAAATTCAAATTAATATTTTTTCACGAGTTTTTTTTTTTTGCTATTTACTTAAAATTTTAAAAATTGGAGAATGTGAGTTTTGCAGTTAGACCCTCGAATAGTTATGTTTACTATATTGTGAGAAATGTTCTGTTGATTTTCCTTTTGTATTGATTCCGGCCTTACCAACATACTTGTATCAGATCTAAGTAAACGGGGTTTTGTATCGGAAACAATAATTATTTTGAACGAATCGCCACAAGAATAACGGCGTTGATGGTCCGTGAGAATTATTTGTGCGAGGAAAAATATCGCACATCTTTGGGTATAACTTTTTCAATCTATATAAATTACATATCTGACTTCCCAAAGTATTTCAAACATCATTTATTCGCGGACGACATTCAGATCTACATTCACGCAGACAAATATTTTTAAATGACCTTGTTGCCAAAATTAATAAGGACCTTGACTCGCTAATGACTTGGACAGAGAAATATACTAAATCCTAGAAGGTCACAAGCAATAATCATAGGTCATCAGAGACTGTTAGCTTCAATTAACACAAATGCAGTATTGCATGTGTCACTTAATGGGGTTCAAATTCCTTAATACTGAGACAGAAAAAATCTAGGAGTAATTATTGATAACAATTTAAATTGAAATAATCGAATAAACCACATTTTCAGAACAATTTTCTCAATAATTCATTCATTAAATTGCATAAGAAATTGTTTACCCCCTCAGGGGTCCTCATCTAGGGGATATGTGGATGGCGACCACAAGGTGCCCAAGCTGAGCAAAACATTTCTTCCACTTACTTGTGTTTTGCACTCTTTTAACTTTACTATCTAACCTCTCTTGGTTAACTCTTTGTTTTTTTCCGACCCCGACGCTATTAGGGCATCCGAGGGCTAGGGAGTCTTTCCTTTCTTCCATTTCTTCTTTCCTTTATTTTCTTTTCTTCTCCAGAACAGCCTGACCAGAGGCTATAAGATGGCAGCCCCATCACTGGTCTTGCCTTCCTTTGGCCAGCAACCAATCGAAGGGACTATTATTATGCTTTCAAGTCTTATACGAGAATTTCCCGGAGGGAAAATTTTCTATAGGATCGTAACAGGCCTTGGCCTAATACTTGGAAGGAAGAAGAAGAAGAAGAAGAAGAAATTGTTTACCATTTGCTCTAAGGAAAATGCAAGTAAGAGCACTTGCTATGCCCCATATTGATTACTTTGATACTCTTTTTACAGACCTAAATACTGTTTTTACCCAAAGACTTCAACGTGTTCATAATTTTTGCGTCCGTTTTATTTGTTTTATTCCCAGATTTGATCACATTACACCGTCCCTGGAACAATTGGCATGGCTTCGTCTATAAGTTCGTATAACCGTCCATTCCCTATCTCGTCTCTATAAAATTCTACTCACATCATCACCTACTTATTTTTCACATAGCTTCATTAGACTCTCTGACACAAATTAGGCACCCGTTCCCATCAGCACATTTCCTTTATATCCCTCCTTAACAAACTATCTGTTACTCACAATCTTTTACAGTTTCTCTTGCTAGAACATGGAAATCTCTTCCATTCTCTGTCAGAGATTGTCAAACTGTAAAATTTTTCAGAAACAAACTGAAGAATATTTAGAAACATCTCACTAATAGTATTATTTTAACGTTTTTTAACAACCTCACGGGCTAGCGGTCCGAGTTTATGACTATAATTCATGAGGTCCAGGTTTCGATTCCTTGTCAGACCACAGGATTTTTTTTTCTTAAAGGGAATTATACCTGTGGTTTCCCGATTCTGGAATTTAAATTAAACACTCTCCTGGCGCTTCATTATCATTTATCACCCATCATATTATCGGGAAAATGTAATTCCGCCTTGCAGGTGCCCAAACCTAAGAAATGGATTACAATTCTACCAATGCCTGGAGAGAAAGCCCAGAAATGACATAAAAGACAATCTGGTGACATAGGACAAAAAATATTGTCTACCAATTTATAATGGCGTAGACGTCAAGAGTCTCTGTATGCATTACAGAGTTTCTTGACGTACCAACTCCTTTCAAAAATGTTACACTGAAAATAGGCCTATATAAAATATTATTCTACCAGTTATATTATATGGATGCGAAACATGGACTCTTACTCTAAGGGAGGAAAGGAAATTACGAGTATTTGAGAATAAAGTTCTTAGGAAAATTTTTGGACCAAAGAGAGATGAACAGACAAGTGAATGGAGAAGACTACACAACAGTTAACTATATGATCTTTATAGGAAGCCAGATATAATGAGAACAGTTAAGTCTCGTAGACTGCGATAGGCAGGACATGTGGCACGAATGGGAATGAAAGATCTGCAAGGAAGCTTCTTGTAGGAAAACCAGAGGGAAAACGCCCAGTTGGTATACCAAGAATGAGGTGGGAGAATAACATGAAGTATGATTTGAGGAAAGTAGATTATACAGGGAAAACATTGGAAAACATTGGATCAGGATAGGGACGTATGGAGAGCTTATATCCGCGCGGCCATGAACCTACGGGTTCGATAGTGCCAGTGAGTTAGTTAGTTAGTAGCCCAATGTTGAGCCATAACCTCTCCCTTGTCAGGAGCCACTAGCCCAAGTTAATTTAGTAAACTTATTTGCCCATAGATGTTATGAATGGCATGCGGTCAACACACCGACTCAATGAAACATCTAGCAGGCAACTAAGGTATTACTAGGAAGTTGAGGTAGATAAATTTTGCTTAGAGGCCTATTTATTTAGGTTTAAGGACATTTTACGAGCCTGAAAATATTCAGACTCGGGACCGACGGTTTAAAGTCCCTCCCGGGGGACTTGCTCCTTGGATTTTTCCGTGCAATAAAATCCATCGACCCGGGCCGGGTTTCAACCCGCGACCCTCGGGACCAGAGGCAAGGAGCATAACTACTAGTCCACCGCGGTCCTTAATGAAAATATTATTAGTATTTATCAATATTTCAACCTGCTGTCTTAAAGCGATAGACAAATTTATTACTTTTTATTATTTTTCTTGTATTTTTTCCTTGTATAGTAGATTGAAACTGCTCTTCCTTTGTGTATATTTTATTAGTTATAGGTTTAATTATAACTAACTTTATCGTGTTATTAGTTCTTACTTTTATGATTGTTCAGTTTGGCCAAATAACACTGAGCAACAAAAAATAAACTTTTTTTTGTCTCAGAAAGAAAATATGATTCTGATATTTTTTCTCCTGAATTCAAATATAATATCGGGTTTTCTCCATCACGCAAGGTTTCCGAGAGACAGGAATTTATATTTTCAAACACTTTAATATTTTCTACATTCGTAACTACACAATATTCGAACATTCGGACTCACCTAGAAAGTAAGAAATGACTATTTTCTGCTATATTTCGCCTGTGGAGTATCCCTCTTGATGGTCCAACAATAATCGGCCAGCATATTAGGATTCCATTTGCCTTAATATATCATTTCCATAGCTGAAACCATTTGAGTTAGCTCATTTGGTTTTATTCCACAATGGACAGACGGACGAAAAAAGCATTTATTAAAAAAATAATTATTTAAATCCATTAATTGAAATAAAAAAACTGTGGGTGATGGAGAAATTCCAAATACATATTTGAAAACACGATAAAGAACTGCATTAAGTACAACTATTGGTACTCATGAGACAAAAATCATGTTGACCAGTGTAATAGTTAAGTATCTAATATTATTGTGATTTCTGTATCTGAATATAACATACGTATGTCTGTCATGGTGAGGAAGAGAAGACCAAATGGACTAACTCCAGCAAGCTAGATAAATAAATACGTCAATTGTTGGAGAATCTCCAGCTTCAAAACTCGAACCCATGTCTCACGATTATATTGTAAGTGAAATGATCAATAATAGGTCTAAATAAACAAACTATGGTGACTGGGTCATGGAAAATGCACATATAGCAGGTATGGAGAAACTTAATGGGCGTTTCCCCGACAATAATTCCTTATCACCGCGTAACAGGACATTTTATGGATCAAAACAATGCTTTAGGTAGCTAAAATAGCCATAAAGAGTATATAAATAAGCAATAAATTAAAAGTTGTAATAATTAACTCAGCATGAATATTGGAAATGTATTTATTATCAGCAGCACAATAGGTTGTTAAGTTGTTGTTCTTTTTAATTTCCTGCAAGTGTTTTCCCTTACACAACATAATTTGTTATGACTATTTAACTCATGCCCAAAATGGGAGTCGATGACCAATCACGTTTCAATGCATTTTGTTTTACAACCAATCATAGTGGTGTTTCACCTCGATAATTATCGAATTTTTATTACCAAATTAAAGAAAGCTCCTCTTTTTTAATATTCGAAACAGGTCAGTGCATCATTTTGCAGTCACAGACTCTCTAATAAATACGTTGAATATAGCAAATAATGAACAGATTCCTTCGACCTACACATCTGATAATTGCGTGTTCAATAATTGTGTTTTTGAATACTGATTTTACTGAGTTGTTTCCGAAAAAAATGAATTAATATCCTATAATATTGGTTACCAAATGTCAGGATAACTTTAAGGCCGAAACAATCCCCGAAATCATATGGCCATCGTCATCATCATTATCATCTTTATCTTTATCATTAACATCATCATCATCTCATCATCATCATGATCCTTCACCGGTGTGGAAAGCAACGGGAAGCTACCACACCTACAATTCCCTAGTAAAGCTGCAAGCATAGCATGAAAATGCTATGATTGCAGTGAAGGGCCTGCCTACGGGCAGAATTAATATGGATGGATGGAATATTGGTTATAATATACAGTCTGATGTGTTTCATTTTTATCTGCTAGGGTGTATTCTTACAATATTGCGATTTTATTTGGCAATAAATAGTATGATCAAGTTGCAGTGATCAACAAATGAAACATAATCAAACAATTCTCATTTGTTTTCAAACATTGCCGTTTACAATAAGTATATAATTATTTTAAAATAACTATATCTAAATAATGATTTGTGAGTAAACAGGTTAATTTTATTCGTTGAATTGTCCTAACAAATGCCACTCTTGATTTCCGAATCCTCTAGATACATTGAAAATCACATGGGGCATTACTTATGAAAAATAAAATATATAACAGATCTATTATAATTCACAATGTTCCTCAATCGGTTCAAACATAAAATTAAACAACACAATTCCCTTTATAAGTTATCAGGTGATCCATCTGTAGCGAATTATTGTATAATGGGATCAGAATTTTTTTTATGCGAACAATACATAGTATCGTACATTCTAAAAAAAACGTAAATATGCTTAGATGTATAAAAAATGCGGAAAAAATTGAGAAATAGAATTCTGAACCCTACTTTAAAAATAAAAACATTTAATTCAGGCTGATTTAGATGTAAAACTTATAATTTCAGACCAGTATTATCATCATGTCCACCGCTGTGGTCTCGAGGTAGCGTGCTGCTTTGTCACGCAGCGGGCCCGGGATCGATTCCCGGTCGGGACAGTTTTTCTGGGTGAGGTTTTTATCGGGGTTTTTCCTCACCTGTAAGACAAATGTCAGGAAAACTATAAGGCCCAAACTGTCCCCGAAATCATATGGCCATCATCATCATCCTTATCATTATCATCATCATCCTTCAGCGGTGTGGAAAGCAACGGGAAGCTACCACACCTACAATTCCCTAGTAAAGCTGCAAAGCATAGCATGAAAATGCTATGATTGCAGTGAAAGACCTGCCATCGGGCAGAATTACTATGGATGGATGGATTATCATCATGTCCACCTTCGTGGTCTCGAAGTAGCGTGCTGCCTTGTCACGCAACGGGCCCGGGATAATAATGACATAAAACAAAATGGCGACTCCTCAGCAACGAGCACAAACTCTTTTCTGGTATGCAGAGACGAAGTCAATAATTACAGTGCAAAGAAATTACCGGAGAGAATATGGAGAAAATTCACCTCATGGGAAGACCATTAAGGCATGGCTTGAGAAGTTTTTGAAGATTAAAAGCGTTAAAAAAGAATCAGGAGGTGCTCGTACACGTGTTTCAGAAAAAAAATTGAAGAAATTAGAGGAGGATGGTGCACATATAGAGGTGTTTTATTGTTTGGCAATGTGTGGTAATGAAAATTCTTTGAGTTCCTGTTTCGTTTAATACCGGCCTCATTTTATAATTCCGCATACTTTGTTAGTTATGATTAATTAAAATGTGGGAAATTTGAATGGGGCACCCTGTACATTTCATAATGGTATTTTGTCCATAAATGGAGCACCCACTTTATTGGCAAAGTTGTAGGTGAAGCTATTTAACTAAATTATTTATTTCAAGATTAATTAAATAATAAATAAATCTCACATAAATGAACACGTTTACTTACTTACTTACTTACTCACTGGCACTATCGAACCCGTAGGTTCATGGCCGCGCGGACATAAGCTCTCCATACATCCCTATCCTGAGCTAATGCTTTCCAATCATTCCCTGTATAATCTACTTCCCTCAAATCATAGTTAATGTTGTTCTCCCACCTCATTCTTGGTCTACCAACTGGGCGTTTTCCTTCTGGCTTTCCTACAAGAAGTTTCCATGCACGTCTTCCATTCCCCATACGCGCAACATGTCCTGCCCATCGCAGTCTACGAGACTTAACTGTTCTTATTATATCTGGCTTCCTATAAAGACCATGTAGTTCATTGTTATGTAGTCTTCTCCATTCACCTGTCTGTTCATCTCTCTTTGGTCCAAAAATTAATGAACACGTTTACATTAAGAATTGCTCCAAAAGAGCAATATTATTTTCTAGACGTGAAAAACCCTATAAGAAGAGATGAGATGAAATGAACTAATGAGAAATGAATGACATGAAGATGGGAAGGGGAATAGACAGTGTGGGTGAGATGAAAATTCGAGAAACGGGAGAACCCCGAGAAACCCCCCGAAAAATACCGGTGTGGCCCACCACCAATACCCCTCCGGAATCGCTGGGACACGTATCTGGGATCCCAGATCGAGGCAGCTGCGCGCGCTAACCACGCGTCCACCGAGACGGCTTCGTCGATATAAATAATAAACAACTTCAGTGATAACGTACATGCTCTTCTGACGTATTAATTCACTTTTAAATAGTTTAGAGTTTTGTTTTGTGCTAAACATAACTTATCTGTCTCAATGTGAACTTTAGACTGTTTTTATAATGTTTTGAAAATCTTTTTGTCTCCATAACATTCCATAAATTATTTCTAATTAGCTTGTCAAATTCTTTCTCGTAATCAATAAATAACGGATCTAGCATAATTAATTATTCAAATTCAAAACTTTTTTTCATAAACTATTCCTAACAGCTATTACAGTAAAACTTGATCAAAGCTGAATCGCATGGGGCCAAATTTTTTTTCCACATTAGACAATATTCCGCATTATAAAAAACTAAAACTTATTAATAATCTTAGATTATAGAGTATCGTATGTGACTTTTTACGTACCTTGGATTAATTGAAGTTCCGCTGCCTTCGAAAAGTGAAGTATAGCTGGTATGTATGAGCGGCTTCGACGGTAACGCGCGAAAAAAAAAGTACAGTTTAATCAGCCTTAAAAATGTCTCTTAGGCGCGTATCCTGAAATTAAAGTATGCAGTTTCGGTTTCCGCTCAGTAACTACACTTTCGTCCACATCCTTTGATTCCCCGCAAATTTCATTCCACACGTCTTTTAAAACTTTCCAGCTAACTTGAAGATGCCTTGAAATCGTTATTCCCTAGGGATTTAACAACAGCTAGAGCTTGACTTTGGAGCATCGGTCCGAAAATTTTAAGATTTACCTTCAATCACTTTCACTTTTTCGTTTAATGACAATGATACATAAGTTTTAGCCATTTTTATTCCGTAAATTGAGAACGCTACCTGTGAAAGATCGGTCTCAGTACTTAAATTAATTTAAGATTATACAGTGCAATAGTTATTTGTAAGACAGGTATCTGTGTTTCGCATAACGAGCGTGCAGTGATGCCGAAATAAAATTTCAGGTACAAGTAGAATGTCTACTTCACCAGGCGGCAGGAATCATTTTTTTCCCCTAACGGGAATTCAGTGAAGTGGAAACTAATTTATTTCACTGTCTTTCCACTTTATACATTTTTCTTGAAATGTGTAGAAATATCCTTCGGTTTCCGCATGTGACAGATTCCGTTTTATGCAAAATAAATACACGTAGAATTACTATTATTTCACCGGGACCAATAAATTTGTTCACATTGGACAGATTTCTGCATTATTCACGTTCCGGATTAAACAAGTTTTACTGTATTTTATTTATTCTTAACTAACTCACTGGTTCTACCAAACACGTAGGTTCATGGCCGCAAGAACATAAGAAATCCACACATCCCTATCCTGAGCCAACGTTTTCCAATCATCCCCTGTATAATCTACTTCCCTTAAATCATGGTTAAGGTTATTCTCCCATCTCATTCTTGGTCTACATACCTGGCGTTTCCCTCTGGTTTTCCTACAAAAAGATTCCATGCACCTATTTCATTCCCCATTTGTACCACCTGTCCTGCCCATGTCCACCGCTGTGGTTTCGAGGTAACGTGCTGCCTTGTCACGCAGCGGGCCCGGGTTCGATCCCCGGTCAGGGCAGTTTTTCTGGATGTGGTTTTTGTCGGGATTTTTGCTCACCTGTAAGACAAATGTCAGGAAAACTTTAAGGCTCGAACGGTCCCCGAAATCATATGGACATCATCATCATCATCATCATCCTTGTCATTAATCATTATTATCACCATCATCCTTCACCGGTGTGGAAAGCAACGGGAAGCTACCACACCTACACAATTCCCTAGTAAAGCTGCAAGCATAGCATGAAAATGCTATGATTGCAGTGAAGGACCTGCCTTCGGGCAGAATTACTATGGATAGATGGATCCTGCCCATCGCAGTCTAGGATACTTAACTGTTCTTATTATATTTGGCTTCCTATAGGGGCCATGTAGCTCAATGTAATGTAGTTTTCTGCATTCACCCGTCTGTTCATCTCTTTTTGGTCTAAAATTTTTCCTAAGAACTTTATTCTCGAATACTCGTAATCTTCTTTTCTCCCTTAAAGTAAGAGTCCATGTTTCGCATACATATAACTGAGAGAATAACAGTTTTATATATTTTCAGTTTAAAGTTTTTTTGGAAAGGAGTTGAGACAAGAGTCTCTGCAATGCACAATACCGTGCATTTCCAGAATTGTGCATATGTTTAATTCCTTTGTGTATCTCATTCCTATTTTTATTTATTGTTCCTAAGTAATTAACTAGCTCACTCACTGGCACTATCGAACCCGTAGGTTCATGGCCGCCCGGACATAAGCTCTCCATTCATCCCTATCCTGAGCTAATGTTTTCCAATCATTCCCTATATAATCTACTTCCCTTAAATCATAGTTAATATTGTTCCCCCACCTCATTTTTGGTCTAACAACTGGGCATTTTCCGTCTGGTTTTTCTGCAAGAAGCTGCCCATCACAATCTACGAGAATTATCTGTTCTCATTATATCTGGCTTGCTATAAAGACCATGCAGTTCACTGTTATGTAGTCTTTTCCATTCACCTGTCTGTTCATCTCTTTTGTTCCTAGGTATTTGAATTCAGCCACTTCTTAAACATTTCACTCATTTGTATTATTTACTCCGATTTTATATTTTGTACTCTCTTTACTAAGCCAATTATTTAGCCAAAATATAGGTTGTTATTATTATTATCATTATTAATATCATTATCATTATCATTATTATTATCATTATCATTATCATCATCATCATTATTATTATTATTATTATTATTATTATTATTATTGTTTTAATATTTTTGTTCTTTCCTTGTCATTTGTACATTGTCTAGCCTATGGCAATTACGTATTATTAATCAAGTATAATCCTGTGAAATGGAAGAGAAGACCCTTCGGTCTTAACTCCATCAGGTAAAATAAATAAACAATTGAATTAAATTAAATGCAATTTATGAAAGATAAACAGACCGTCGAATGGAAAAAAGCTACATAACAGTGAGATACATGATATTTATGGGAAACCAGATGTAATAAGAACAGTTAGACTGTGATGGGCAGGACATGTGGCACGAAAGGGGAATGAAGGAATTTCATGGAAGCAACTTAAAGGAAAACAAGAGGGAAAGTGCCCCGTTTGTAGGCTAAGAATGAGGTTGGAGAATAACATTAACCACGATTTCAGGAAGTAGATTATACAGGGGATGATTGGAAAGCATTAGCTAGGGATGGGGATGTATGGAGAGCTTATGTCCGCGCTGCCATGAATCTACGGGTTCGATAGTACACGTGATTTAGTTAGTTAACCTTAACGCAATTTTATAAAAATCCGTCCTCTTGTTTAAATGACGTACGTGATGCCGACTGGGCTGCCTGTAGCAAGGTCGCTATCAATAATTTGAAGAGTACAATTGGGATGATTTAATGTAGGGATTAACTAACTAACTCACTGGCACTATCAACCCGCAGGTTCATGGCCGCGCGGGCATAAGCTCTCCATTAATCCCTATCCCGAGTTAATGTTTTCCAATCATCCCCTGTATAATCTACTTCCCTCAAATTATAGTTAATGTTATTCTCCCACCTTATTCTCGTTATACCAACTGGCCGTTTTCCCTCTGATTTTCCTACAAGAAGCTTCCATGCACGTCTTTCATTCCCATTCGAGCCATATGTTCTGCCCATCGCAATCTATGATACTTAACTGTTCATATTATATCTGGCTTGCTATAAAGACCATGTAGTTCACTGTTATGTAAGTCTTCTCCATTCACCTATTTTCCTAAGAACTTTATTCTTAAATACTCGTAATCTTCTTTCCTCCCTTATAGTAAGAGTCTATGTTTCGCATCAATAGGGATAATGTAACTGGTAGAATAATAGTTATTCTTTCTAGCACACTGTTTCTCTTTGAGGAATTTAGCGGCACTTTGCTAATGTAGAAGCAATCTTGCCTACTTTAAAATTTTGAATTTTGCAATTTGTAACAGGGAAAAATCATCCTGAAATAATTTAAGCGCACAATTCCCACTGGAATGCAATGATAGCTTAAGATTATTCATAGAATATTTTTAATTTTTCCGTTTTAATCTTGAGTTTTGTGACCAGTCTCATGGGCTAGTGGTCAGCGTTTATGACTACAGTTCATGAGGTCCCGGGTTCGATTTCCATAGGAATTTTCCTTAAAGGGAATTATTCCTGTGGTTGCCCATGGTCCGGAATTTATGTTAAGTTTAGGTTAAGAACTCTCCTAGCGCTTCATTATCATATATCACCCATCATATCATCGGGGTAACGTAACTCCGTCTTTCAGATGCCCCAACCCGATGAAATGGATTACAATTCCGCCATTGCCAGGGGAGAAATCCAGAAATGTCATAAAAGACAACCTGGTAGCATTAGACAAAAAAAAATCTTGAGTTTTGCAAGAATAACAAATAACAAACATTACAACAATTTTTACATTTGAAAATTCAACCTTCCTGTGTTTGTACTAGCAAAACTCGAAAAGTATTATATTATTATAGTCAATCGAGACTTGAAATTTTGACACAACGTTGCATTCGAATAAGCGCGTGTTTTTATACACGGTGCGACACAGTTAATCGTCGTTTGTGTTTTCACGGGCCATATTACGAATTTTACGTATTGGATAGGAAATAGAAAAGTTGTTGTATAACTTTTTGTTTACAGTTTTTCCACGTAAGGTGAGTGTTTAACCGTAATTATACCCTAAAACCATTAGGTGTAGGAGTTCATCTGAAACGAAAATTTAAAAATCGTATTTCATTTAATAAGGTGAAGCAGCGCATGCCGGCCATTAACTAGTATTTAATACATAAGCTTGTTTTTGTGTCTGTACTTGAGGTAAAGGTAAAGTGGTCCACTACAGGCCTTAGGAGGTTCTTGGGATAGTAGGAGGTTAAATCTCCCACCTTTCTGGACAATCTTTACTAGATATTGGCTGGGTTGCCAGCCCTGCGTGACGGCCGCTGTTGCCCCCCAGAGTAAGCGTCTGGTACTAATTTCTGTCAGAGGCTGAGTTAATCCAGAACCATGGTGCAGCCAGAATGTTTTTCTTCTTCTTCTTCTTCTTCTTTGGCTTACGGTCCTCTGAGAACCTTGGCCTTCTTCATAATAACTGCCCATTCTTCTCTAATATTAGCTTTCTGCCTCCCTCTTTTCACCTTCAGTTGTCTTAAGTCTGTCCTCAACCTTATCTAACCCTCTTAGTTTTTGCTTTCGCCAACACCTTTCTTCTTCCTTCCGGTCTCCCTTCTAAAATATTTCTTGCATCTCTTTGTTGCTCCATCCGAAACACATGTCCTACCTATGTCCAGTCTCTTTCTTCTAGGATCTTCCTAAACGAGATCTAAATCCCTAGATACTGGTCTTCACTTCCTGGTTCGTTCTAATATCTCCATGTATCTTTTTTCCTGTATGCTGCTCCATATATCGCCCTTAATATTTTTCTTACCCAATGTGTTTACTCTGTCCATATCCCCCCCCTTTTCAGATAATGTCACATGTTTCTCTTCCAAACATATACTAATAGTTTGCAATACTGTTTTATGTGTGTTTATTTTTGTTGCTATCCTACTTATGGTTCTTGACTTAAAAACTTGCTTTTATTAATGCATATAACCATCTATTGACCATTGTAATCTTACTCGAACCTCTTCGGTTAATTCATGTTTTGTGGTAATTATAGAAACGGCCAGTGGTATTTAATACTATCAAACTATTCTCAAATTTCTGACCATCTCGGACTATACAGGGCGTAAATTAATTATACCGCATAGAATTTAACTACGCATGAAGGGTATTATATAAGCATTTTGATACTACTGAACTAAAGGTCTACGACTAAAAATGTCCAAGTTATTATTCAATTTGTAAAATGGTTTGCAACACGCCCAGCTGACTATTTCCAAAGAGAAATGGAAACTAATATGATAACAGAGACTGAAACTTGCAAGCAAGTTATCATCGCCTTCTATCTCAGTTGTTATAGGAATTCTAATACCGACGCAAACATAAGATTTATGCATCACGTTCGAAACTCTCTACAGTACGTGCTCATTTATTTTTTTGTTCTTCCTTTACAAAGTACGTACTGTAAATTAGTTAGGTGCGTAGATTTACTTCTGGTTTAATTGTTTATTCATTATTTCACAGAATACGATAATGGAATGTTGGCGCAGTACACGAGTTACAAAACTATCTATGTACGTATTGTACAGACAATTGTTTGAAAGGTTGTAATAATAATACGATTACTGTAGAGTGCAATAGGATTCGCAAATAAAATGTGTAATTGTACTGTACAGTACTTATGTACTTAGATAAATGATAGTGCAGTGATTAATAACATGAAGAGGTATAGTGTATGTACACATGTCATACATAATATTATTGGGAAATAAAAGCAATGAATTTGAGTAAACCAGAGAAAAAAAAGCAAAGCACCTGCAGACTCATTAAAGAAATTATTCAAATTGGCGACTTCCATTCTCACAACACAGACGACATCGGCGACGAAAGGATTCTCTTACCCCGTTCAAGATACCAAGTGTCTCGCGGATCACATCACATGCGTGAAACTAACAGTTCATCTGTGTCAACAGCGGTCGCATACACCAGTGTTTTGAGATGTCCCCACAAAAAATAATCAAGTGGACTGAGATCTGGAGAGCGAGATGGCCGCACTACAGTTGGACTACCTCTTCCTATCCAACACCCATGATACACTCCAATCAAATGATTTCGCATATTCTGGCAGAAATGGGGAGGAGCTCCATCGTGCTGAAAACCACACGTTAATCCTGGTGTGGAGAGGAGCTTCTTCTAGTAATGTAGGTGGGATGTGCTCTAAAAATGCCTTATGAATGACACCATTTAATCTCTGGGGAAGAAAGTAGGGGCCGATGATGTGGTCAGAAATTACTCCTACCCATACGTTCACCGAAAATCTCTGCTGGTGACTCCTCTGGAAGATGGCAAGAGGATTTTCATAATCCCATACATGACTGTTCTTCGAGTTCAGAACCAGCCCATCCCCTATTAAATACTGCCTCATTAGTGAATAATACCGAGGAAAATAAGTGCGGTGGCTACAGCAAAGCCCAATTACAAAATTGGGCCCGTTGAGTGAAGTCCAGTGGCTGTAAGACATGTACTTTTTGCAGATGAAAGGGATAGAGCTGGTCTTCATGCAGGACTTAAAATTCACTTTGATGGTTCGTACCCATTACATGTCCGATAGCACGAGTACTAGTAGAAGGTTCCTCTTTCATCCTATGAAGAACATTTTCTTCAAAATATGCAGTGCGGCGCTTACGTCTTGCACCTACGTCTACTCTGTTTACCTTCAACGTCCCATGCTCCCGCAAACGCCTATCAACAGACTCGAAGGTTGTTCAGTGAGGATGGTGTCATCCGGATACCGCTCCGCGTACATGACAGCAGCTCTTACACCATTACCTTGTGCTACACCATACATCAGATGCATATCGGCAAGTTCAGCATAACTGTAAAGATAAAGATGTTCCATGATGCTTTCATGTAATGCAACTGAAATGATACTGAAGTAACTTCTAATCAGGTGTTAATGTAATCAATAGAAGAGTAGGAATTTTGCATATGCCCATACTAAACAAATTTCAGTGTCAACATATCACAATATACACGCAGTGTACAATAGGAGAATAGGAATTTTGCGTAAGCCTATGCTAAACAAATTTCAGTGACAACATATCACAGTGAAGAAAGAACGAAAGAAAGAGAGGAAAAAAAAAGTCGCCTGCCATGATTTGAACCATCAGTGTTCGAATCTTAAATCCATCACTTTGACCATCAAGCCACAAGTAAACTACACAGAATCTGCGTGTTACACTCTGTACTTTGGCTCACGTTGTTCCGATTCTACTAATCAGAGTGCAGTAGCGTGCAATCATCTGTTCAGATCGAAATTTTAAAGAATTTGAAAACCCAATATTTCATAAACGTTGTTGATGAATTATTAGCAATTAGGACCTCGGAATTAATACTAAGATATGATGCTATTCTAGTATAATTTTCTCTCCTAGTATGCTCACTTGTTGATTTATCTTATCAAATGTCGTATAGTTTGTTTCCCTATAACTCGCCCATTTTCCCTCGTAGACAATTAGTTCATTATCTCAAAATGCTTATATAATAACCTTCTATACGTAGTTAAATTTATGCGGTATAATTAATTTACACCCTGTATATGAGATTGGATTTACTTCTACTCTTGATACTCATATATTTCGTTTTATCCTGCCAGAATGTTTAGGCCAGTTTAAAAATCCTGACCATCCTGTACTCGAACACACGACATTCCGGCATGTGGCATATTGCCGTAACAAATTCGGCGTGCCACCATGTTTTAGTATTTATTCACTGTATTTTTTTTTCGCGCCGCAGTTCAACAAGTCCGCTTATCACCAACATGCTGGAACCCTCATTTTAATGAAAAACTACAAGTGGGTCGTCAGCTGCGGTGGTCTAGTGGTTATATTCCTTGCCTCTAGACCCGAGGGTCGAGGATTAAAACTGGTTTGGTCGATTGATTATTTTTCCCACGGCGCGACAGATCTAGAAGGACCTTGGTTTCTGTCCTCATATTCACACGTGTTAATCTGAGGTAGACGACCATCCAGCCACTATAGGTGTGATATGTGGTCAGCATGTCGGGTCCCCCAGTTGTTATAGCTGGATTTTCTCAGCCTGGAGCCGTTACTTATTGTAGCTACCCAAATTTCTCACGATACTGTGTTGGCACCAGTCCCATACTGGCCTAAAATTCAATGAAAACATTTCTTTCCTCATGGAGATCGGAACCAGTGCAAGTCCCGTAGCTCTGCGCCAAGGCAGCTTGGCCTAACCAGTCGGCTCCGGTGCGGAACCGATGGATCTTTTAGGGTGGAAAAATCCAAGGGACAAATCCCACGGGAGGGACTTTTAGCCGTGGATCCGATTCTTAATATTTACATAGGGCCTACTCGTGAAAGAACCGCAAGCCTGAATAAAATGTCCCTGTGCAAAATTTAACCGACGCGACTTTCATCCATCCAAGTAACACCTTAGTTGCCTGCTGGATATCTCATAGAGGCGATGTGATAACAGCATGTCACTCGTTGACATATGTAGGTAAATACGTGAAATTAAATTAGGCTAGTTAAAAAACTCCCGCTAGGGAGCATACATGCCCCACGCGGGACGAATTAGGTATATACATCCATATACTCCTAGGTACCTGGTGTCCAGTTTTGAGAAGTTTTCTTCTTACCACAATATTGACACTAGGTCACAAGATAACATTCCACTACAATCCCTCTTCATAGCACTTCCTCTTATTCTACTTCTATCACAGTAACCTCTGCCCGCTCCTGGAATTTCCTTTCTCAAGATATCAGGGGTTGCCGCACACTTGGCACTTTTAAGTCACGCATATACAAATGCATGTTGTTAAATAATTAATTTTTCTCGACAACTAAATTTATTTTATGTCATTAATGTTTTTTTTATTTTACTTTTCTATCTTGTACATTTTATATTTCAATCGTTAATTCTAGATTTGATCAAAATATTTTGTAAATAATAATTATATTGTAGACGTACCATGTATATTTATGTTTATTGTATTTTAGATGTAAAGGTACGTACACACTTGCGCGCCGCGCGCGCGCACAATGTTTGTCAGATTTGTACGGGGTTTAAGGTGCGCGCGCGCGGCGCGCCACGATCCACTCATTGTCAGTTTTTTCCACGAACACTTTGATGGTTCGCTGTTTAGATTTGGACGGATGCTTGAGAGGTTCGTTGTTTTCGGCGCGCACCTTATTATTATTTGTGTATGGATGGAGTGGTCAGAGGGAAACATGTTAAAACTTATTGATCTTTATAGAAACAAACAATTATTGTGGGATCCTCAACATAAGGATCATTTTAAAAAATCATTGAAAGGAGATGCATGGAGGGAAATAGGAGATAAAATTAATATATCACCGGATACGTGCAGGAAGAAGATAATTACATTACTTTCTTCCTACCGGCGAGAGAAAAGTAAAATATTGTTATATTGTTGACACATAACTTAGTATTGTTGGTTTGTCGCTACAATAAATAGTGAAGATCGTCAGGTCAGTGTGCACGTTGATGTCTATCGATATTTCTTACTCTAAGGAATACAAAAAATTATTTCAGAATATTGTTACAGCATGCCTGTTTTTTTTTCAATGTTATGTGTTTTTTTTTTCGTGTGTACTAAACACGTTCATTTCA
The DNA here is from genome assembly GCA_030220185.1 of Diploptera punctata. Taxonomy (NCBI): domain Eukaryota; kingdom Metazoa; phylum Arthropoda; class Insecta; order Blattodea; family Blaberidae; genus Diploptera; species Diploptera punctata. The sequence continues at coordinate 701,232 of JASPKZ010003056.1, forward strand.
AAATGTAATGTATGAAGTATCACAAAACAATAGAATATATAAACACATACCAGTAATAAGCGTATTGTGTAAGGTGATCAGACGTCCCGATTTTTAACAATTTGTCCCGCGTCCCGCGGCATTTTAAAAAAGTCCCGATTTTTGGGAAAGAATGCACGACAAGCTAGGGAACGGCGGGAGAACGGAAAGGGAATATACGGTTTTCGGCGCCCATGTAGCTATTTCGCCAGGATATGAGTTTTATATTATTTTCGTTAATTTTATAATGTTAAACTTTAATAATAACAAATCGTTGTTGAGAACTGCTTATCAAAGTTTACATTGTTGATTGCAACCCCCTCTACCAGATCTTCAGTGAAACACCAGTTTTGAATCCTGCCGATGATGGGACAAGTCCCGAAAGCGCTACAGTTAAATGATAATTAAGTTGAGGAGACGGACCTTTCAGGTGAATATTCTATAATTTTATATTAGCAACCCCCTCTACCAGATCTTCAGTGAAACACCAGTTTTGAATCCTGCCGATGATGGGACAAGTCCCGAAAGCGCTACAGTTAAATGATAATTAAGTTGAGGAGACGGACCTTTCAGGTGAATATTCTATAATTTTATATTAATTTATCAGAACAGTAAGACATTTTAGTAAAAGATCTAATGAACAATTGGACGATGTTATGCATCAACGGGCTAAACGCCATTATAAATCAGATTTTGGTGTCATCTGTTGCTGTGGCTCATGAAGTAAATGCACGCACACTTTTAGCGCCAAATCTTTAAATATAGCCTTATTATTAAAAAATATATAAACGCCATCAGTCTTATCTGAGATTCTACGTTTTGTAACAAACGGCTATGAAAACAGATCTCCATAAATGTTAATCTAAATTTTGCATCATGCAGCTAAGCGCCAAATGTTCCCGCTCTTAGATTGTTGGTGCATAACTGTCAAACAAGGAAAATAACTTGCAATATCAAGTATTGTTAGTTTGGAACTACAATAAATAGTGAATATTGACTTAAACTTTAAACGCATTTTTCTCGAAACTTACAAAATGGCGCATGGCCGGTTGATGCACGACGCCGTCCAATTTAACCATTTCTGATATTGTGTTAAATAGGCCTAGTTGAGTATAGCATAGGGCCTATATAATTTAGATTGTTTCCTGAACAATGTAACAGAGATCTTTCCGTACTTCGAGATTCGGTTATTGTTTTAAATTCTGTGAAGATACTGAACTCTGGGTTGGATAGAACCAGTTAGTTACCTAACACACGATGTTTAATGGTTAAATTGGTCATTTTAATCATATTATAAACCTTATAAATCAGCACTTGCCTCAGGGGGAGATTAAAATGTGATTTTAGTTAAAAATTCTCAAATTTAGTTTTTTTGCACTTTTACATAGTTTGAAATATTCTGTTAATCCATCCATCCATAGTAAAATTCTGTCCGAAGGCAGGTCTTTCACTACAATCACAGCATTTTCATGCTATGCTTTGCAGCTTTACAGTACTAGGGAATTATAGGTGTGGTAGCTTCCCGTTGCTTTCCACACCGGTGAAGGATGATGATGAAAATGATGATAGCCCGATGATTTTCGGGGACCGTTGTGCCCTAAGCTTCCTGATATTTGTCTTACAGGTGAGGAAAAACCCCGAAGAAACCTCATCCACGAGCCTGTCCCGACCGGGAATCGAACCCGGGCCCGCTGCGTAACAAGGCAGCACGCTACTTCGAGACCACAGTGGTGGATTTTTCTGCACAAATTGACATAAATATTATTGAAATTTTCTCATTTTAAGTATTCTTAATAAATTTTGAAAAGTAAGGCTGCGTCACTAATTTGACACAACGAACGTTTTACTTAAACTGTTTTTTTTTGACAAACTAAAATTTTCATATAAAAGTCCCGTTTTGCCAGAAACTATAAGAGGCAAATGTATGAAATTTTTTGAGCGTGTATAGTACTTACATCTGTTGATATGGAAACACTTAGGCGTTCTTACAATTATTGGCTTCTTTTAAGTGAAAACTTGCAAAAATTAAAATAAATAAATAAATAAAGAAATTGAAGTTATATATATATATATATATATATATATATATTTCCAAAGGTAAGGAGAAATGTAACTCAAAAGTGATTCAGTAAACTTATTAAATATTTATCTGAACAGTGTAAAACTTTCACATTTATAGCTCAAATAGATTATGAGAAAATGGGTCTCAAATTTTTACATTTTAACATTGTTGGGATAAGGCTTTTAATCTCCCCTTAACCCAATCGCTTCAGGTTTAAATGCTCAATTCTGTTCCCCAGAAACCGGAGTTAAGTTACCGTAAATTATATTTTCCATTTTCAGACATTCAAAACAAACAAAATATAACGGTACTTGAGATCACAATAAGGGTGAAGGCCAAAACACATTCGTCTGGTATTCATAAATGTTAACAAAAGATTACCCTGCCATGGGATGTACAAAATATTACAAAACACATAACAGCAGAGTTAAGCGAGTGTACCTCGTCTTCTGAGTCGAAGACCATTTAACTGCCGGCGAGTCTATCTTGTCTTTTGAGACGAATTGGTTAATGACTTGTGAAAGCGTACATAAAACACCACTGATAAAACGTATAGGTACAGCAAGAGATCCTGACGAATTGAAATTTGTAACGGGACCATAAATGTGAGTCTTGCACACATCAGATGAGTGTCCCGGCCAGTAGCAAGTAAGACCACGCCCCTATCGAAAGTACAGTCACTGGCAAACATTTTTCAAAATTTAAGAATAATAACTACTGTTGTTGATTGAAATAGTAAGGCCATGTAGAAAGAATAACAGAAGACAGATTCCCATGAATAATACTAGAATGGGTGTCACTTTGTAGAAGAAGAAGAGGACGGCAAAAAAAAAAAAAAAACGTGGTTTGATGAATTTTTGACCAGCATGAGGGAAAAAGGATTGGGCGATGGAGACTGGAATGACAGAGAGATTTGGGGAGAATGGCTGTAGATTAATCGGGCGCTGGAAGAGGATTTGAAACCTGCTAAATAAATAAATAAGAATAATCCATCCATCCATAGAAATTCTGCCCGAAGGCACGTCCTTCACTGCAATCATAGCATTTTCATGCTATGCTTTGCAGCTTTACTAGGGAATTGTAGGTGTGGTAGCTTCCCGTTGCTTTCAACACCGGTGAAGGATGATGATGATGATGATGATGGACATATGATTTCGGGGACCGTTTGGGCCTTAAAGATTTCCTGACATTTGTCTTACAGGTGAGGAAAAACCCCGATAAAAATCTCACCCAGAAAAACTGCCCCGACCGGGATCGAACCCGGGCCCACTGCGTGACAAGGCTGCACGCTACCTCGTGACCACAGCGGTGGACATAAAAATAATAATTAAATAATATACAAGCATGATTATCCATGGACGAGGTATTCTTCTTTCATGGTTTAGGCCAATTGGCCTGTTCCGGTCTCATTCCATCTCGTCTTGGTCGTCCAAGATCTCGTCGTCCTCTTGGTTTATATGGCAATTATTTTCGTTATTCCCCTATAATCCACTGACAAAGAACATTCATTGTATACTTTAGCTGTCATACATAAATCTATGTGCGTCCCTAATTGAGAGATCTCTGAACAAATGCGACATGCCGGCGAAGCCCTCATTAGTGTCAGTTACATTAATTTTGCGAGGTTGTCAGCGTTTTCTTTTAAGCAAATTCCCTCAGTTTTTGTCAGTATTTGTTTGTATACTGGGAAATAGGACAACCCTGTCAAAAAATTGCCACGTGCTTACATGGGTGTGAGTTGGGTTTAGCTAGTGAAAAGAGAGCGCTGGGAAGAAAGCATTTTAAGACTAATATTTCACTATACATATACTGTAAATTTTATATCCATGGTGGCCTGTTAAAGTTTTAAATAAGCACTAAATATCACATTTTATTTAAATCTTTAACAGTTTTTTTCAGTCCCTCCATCGTATCATTGTCTTGTTATGATGGAGTGGCTTGAGTGCTTAAATTACCTCGAGAGCTATACCGACGGTAGCATTGCTGCCGAAAGGGTTACTCATGCCGGACAGGTCGAAGGCGATAAGCCAGACGCGAAAAAAAAAAATACGTTGGTCGAAAGAGTGACAATCTTTCGCCGTAAAAAAACAACCATCAATAAACGCGGACATGGGTTCCACAGGAGTAAATTTTCCGGAGGTAAAATAGCCTCCCATTCGGTTCTCCGGGCGAGAACTACTTCAGGGAATTCATGCCAAAGGCTCAGAGAAAACTATATAAACTGAGCTGCATGGTCTTTATAGGAAGCCAGATCCAATAGGAACAGATAGGACTCGTAGGTTAATGGCCGCGCGGATTAAGCTCTCCATACATCCCTATCCTCAGATAATATTTTAGAATCATCCCTTGTACAATCTACTTCCCTCAAATCATGGTTAATGTTATTCTTCCACCTTATTCTAGGTCTACAAACGGAGTGTTTTTTTTCTGATTTTACTACAAGAAGTTTCCATGCACCTCTTCGATTCCCCATTCGTGCCACATGTCCTGCCCATCGCATTCTACGAGACATAGGCTAACTGTTCTTATTATATCTGGCTTCCTATAAAGACCACGTAACTCATTATTAAATAGTTTCCTCCATTCACCTGTCTAATTACAGTGAGCAACAAGAAATATACTTTTCTTTTGTCTCAGAAAGAAAAATATGTGATTCTGATAGTATTTTTTCTCCTTAATTCAAATATGTTATCAGTTTTTCTCCATCAAGCAAGGTTTCCGAGATGCAGGAATTTATAATTTAAAACACTTTAATATTTTCTACATTCGTAACTACACAATATTCGAACATTCGGACTCACCTAGAAACTAAGAAATGACGATTTTCTGCTATATTTCGCCTGTGGAGCATCCCTCTTGATGGCCCAACAATAATCGGCCAGCATAATAGGATTCCATTTGCCTTGATATCCCTTTTCCATAGCTGAAATCTCCTGAGTTAGGTCATTTGGCTTTATTTTACAATGAACAAATGAACGAAAAAAGTTTATTAAAAGATAATTATTTAAATCCATTAATTGAAATTGAAATAAAAAAAACTGTGGGTGATGGAGAAATTGCAAATACATATTTGAAAACACAATAATAAAATTGCATTAAGTACAACTATTGGTAATCATGAGACAAAAATCATGTTGATCAGTGTTATATTGCTTTTACGTTCATGGATATTGTGGCAAGAAGTAATAGACTCGTGAGTATTAAAACGTACCATTAATAGTAATAACTGGAAGGCGCACAAACGTGCACACGAGTCTATTACCAACATAGAAACCTAAACGAATGGTACCTACCCTTCTAAGCTATAATGAATAACATATACACTCGGAGAGGGGATGGCGACTTATGGGAGGAGTCATCGCCCATATAAGGCGAGGACGCGTGTGAAAACACTCTCGCGCTCCTACGTTCCACAATAGTCAAGTTCTTCAGTAACCGTTCGCGAAGGTGATATTAAAACACGTGGGCGGAAGTAATTCATCAACTCCACACCGAGTGAAGTGTAAAACATTGTAGATATATAATTGTACATACAAATGTATCCAATAAACTAAAATAATAAGTGTATAATTTAAAACATCCCTGAGTGATCATATTATACTCTGAGCGAACCGGCACAATATTAAACGGGGCATATATTGCCTACCTTAGCCCTTTTTTGAAGAGCCAGTGGCACGAATATGTGGACCGTTGCGTCCATATTTCCCATGGCTTGATAATGGAGTATCTTTACCTGTTTTTTACCTATGTATTATGCACATTCACAGTCAATGATTAGTCTGATTTTTATATTATTAAAAATGGAGCTTTTGTTGAGGTTAATTTATATCATGTGCAGAACTAGACTAAAAATAGATTTATACTCTCGAGATATTAAGACACGAGCATTAAAAAAAAGTAATTTGAATGTTTCATGAGAAAATATTATTCAAACATCCATGTGGTACAAGCTTTATTCCAGATTTTAACTAGAATGCTATTTATAATTTTCAAATATGAATCGTGATGGAAATTGTACGGCTGCGTTCACTTGAGAGTTGTGAATTGGAAAACAAAACTAGTTCTCAAAATAGATTAAAAGTTAGTTTATTATCTGAAGCACTAAATTCGTTTTGAACATTGCATGGTTTACACGCTGAATTATTTCCAAACTTACACTAACACGAGGATTAAAGTATTAATTACGTGTGAGTAGGGCCCTGAATTTGTCACCAGGCAATTTTACTCTCGTAGACACTATTAAAATTATAATATTGATAGTAATCCACTCCTTGGTGCAACAGGCCTAGAAGATCCTTGGTTTCTAATCCGGCTGCTGGCCTCACATCCACTTGTGCCATCTACAAAGATGGAAGACCATATAACCAGAATTAGAGGTGATATGTGGTCAGCATATAGAGTTCCCCAAGCGTCATAGTTGGGTTTCTCAACCTCGGGCTTTTACCCTTTGCAGCTACCCAAATTCCTTATAAACCTGGGAGGACACTCGTCCTATAAGTGCCGAAATTCCTTGAGAAAATTTCTTCCCCGATGAGTACTCGAACCAGCACAAATTCCATAGCTCTGCACGAAGGCGTGATGCTTATACCACTCGGCAGCGCTGAGCTACTTTGATAACACAGAAATAGTAAACTAACTAATTCACTGGCAATATAAAACCAGTAGGTTCATGGACACAAGGACATAATCTCTCCACACATCCCTATTCTGTGCTAATGTTTTCCAATCACTCCCTGTATAATTTGCCACGCTCAAATCCTGGTTAATTGTATTCTCCCACTTCATTCTTGGCCTGTCTACTGGGCACTTTCCCTCTGGTTTTCCTACATGGAGTTTCTATGCCCCTTTTCCATTTCTCATTCATATTACATATCCTGTCCATCACAGTGTAAGTGACTTAACTGATCATATTAAATCTGGTTTCCTAAAGAGATCATGTACTCATTACACGCTTAATATTAGCTTGACCTGTATCTATGTAACGGAATTTTTCAACGGGATTTTCACTCACTTAAAATCATTGGTTCGACTTGAAACTTTGTATACTTGTAAAAGACCAGTGACAATACAATAATTTCATATTTTGTTTCAAAATCATGGCCAGAATCGTCAGAAAATCGGAAAAAGTGTCTTTGTAACTATGTAACGGAATATTTGAACATAATTTTCAGCCACTTAGAAACATGGATCGACTTGAAACTTTGTATACGTGTAAAGGACCCGTGACAATATAGTAATTTCATATTTATTTTCTAAAATCCTGGCCAGAATCATCAGAAAATCAAAAAAAGCGTCTTTGTATCTGTGTAACGGAATTTTTGAACACGATTTTCACCCACTTTGAAACATTGGATCGTCTTGAAACTTTGTATACTTATAAAGGACCCGTGACAATACAATAATTTCATATTTTGTTTCTAAAATCCTGACCAGAATCATCAGAAAATAAAAAAAATGAAAAATGGTATAATAGGTTGCGGACTTGTCAACTTTTTAGCTAATCGTTGTAAGAGCTCAGTTGGTAGCGCGGTGAATTCTAGTGGTATATCATTTCAGTAATCCGTAGGTCGCTGGTTCAAATCCGGCTGGGAGACTTTTTTTAGAAGAATATTACTTTTAGCTCATACTACAATAGTATCGAATTTAAAGATATTTACATTTTTATCTTATTCTGTAAAATATTAAAAATAAAAAATAAATAATAGTTTTAAAAAACTAAAACAACACGCTTTATTAGAAAACCGAACTAAAAAAATGAATAATAATTTTAATTTCCAACACGCTTGCGACAAATAATTTTACCATCAAAAGCGTGGGGTGCTCTTTATCAATTAATATATTTGATAATAAACAGATATTGGTAAAAGTAAAGTCTCTAAGAAGAAAATGTAAAAATCATAAAAAGCACCCCACGCTTTTGATGGTAAAATTATTTATCCCAAGCGTGTTGGAAATTTGAATTATTATTCATTTTTTTAGTTCGGTTTTCTAATAAAGCGTGTTGTTTTAGTTTTTTAAAACTATTACTTATTTTTATTTAGTCTTCTCCATTCACAGTCTCACAGTGAGGTATTTGACCGATTTAGGCGGCAAAAAGTCGATTTTCTGAAATTTATTCTAGACAGGAAAAAAATAGCACCACATGGCAGAGCTGAATAATCAGGCGATAATACGGTACCCAATTTTCATCAGTCAATGTTACCTTGAGTCTGTATAATCAATCGAAAGTCGACTGTCTTTCAAACTGCAAATATCTATTCTCGGCGCTCTTTCTACAAGCTTATGTCCCACATAGATTATTGCTTATTAGGGATTACATTTTAAGTGAATAGTTATAGATTGTGATAAACCAGTATGTATTAACACATTTTAATTAAATAATCCACCACTGAGCACAGGACTTTGGTCTCATTCAGGGGTGGCTAGATTAAATTATCATCATCATCATCATCATCTTCATCATCATAGTACATTCTCGAATTTAGGCCATTTGTTGACCTGTTTCGGCCTCAAGAGAAACACCATCCAAAAGTCTTTTGAGTGGACGTTGCTGGTCTTCTTCTTCCTGCAGGTTGATATCTTAACATTTATTTGGGTATTCTGTGATCTTCCATTCGATGAACATGCTGCATCCATCTTGACTTATAATCAGAAATTTTGTTTTCTAAAGGTTCCATGTGTAATTCTTCTAAGATGTCTTCACTATTTTTTGTGATAGATCATCATCATCATCATCATCTTCAAGGTACGGGCCTGTTGGCCCGGTCCGCTCCCCGGCGCACTATATGCCGCAGGCGCAGGTCGTCCTTCCAACGACGTTTTGGTCTTCCTACATTTCTTCGGCCTAGAGGCCTATAATGAAGCAGCTGTTTTGATTTTTTTGTGATAGATTAAATTAAATATATAAAATAAAGTTAATTAAACATATAGATTAAATTAAATATGTTTAATTAATTTAATTTTAATAGTTACTAGCAATAAATTATTTTGATTTTGATTCTATAATAATTTAGGCATTTCCTTAAAAATCCGAAGTTTAATGCTGAAAATAATGCTTGGAATTTATTTAAATGTAATGCGATATTTTTGAGAAACATGTCAATCAGAAAGTTAAGTGTGAGTTCTATTTGCATCCAGTTTGCAGGTGGGCGAGGGAGGGGGGAGACTTCAGTGTCTGCGGGTGCCAGGCGTCGAGACGCCACCCGCTAGAATACTCTCCGACACTACTGTCACGCAATGCTCCAGATGCACAGACAGTGAAACAGATGTACCCAGGTAGTGTACTAAATTAGGGAAAACAATATAATGCACTTAAATGCATATAGTGCCTCACCTCTAAACACTAATTTGTCTAGCGTCATTAATTTTGCTACTAAAATTAGTTTAAATCAAAACATAACATATGTTAATACTGTTAATCCCAGTGGACTTTAATGAATGGATTATTTAATGGCTGATACGTTACGGCTAATCGTAAACGTAAACGTAATCGTAAACGTTCACACCATTGACAGATGTATCGTCAAATTTCTTCTCCCTAAATATTCAGTTCATCATTTAGACTTTATAACACTAATATGTGTGGGCACGTCGTAAAATACGGTAGTTGATTCAGGCAACACGCTTCAAACCGGAAGGTCGAGGATTCGATTCCCGGTGGGTTCAGGACTTTTAAATTGGCCCAAACCTTCTGATGGCACCATGGTTCGATTCAACCTCTAACGGAAATTATCTACGTGGCACAATTAAACGTACTTTATTGAATAAAACTAGAAAAGAAACTTTTAAAATTTTACAAAGTGCTGACAGTTCCATCTTTTATCTATTGATGTGAAACCTAGACATTAACAAAGGCAGATAGTAAACAAATAGAGGCTGCAGAAATGAAGATGTTGAGAGCAATAGCAGGATACCAAAGGACCGATTAGAAGAAAAACGAACATATAAGAACAGAACTTAATATATTTAATCTCTGTGAAAGAATAAAATACTATCAAAATGCTAACCTTCAGCACGTATTACGAATGAATTAACAGCGCATACCAAGAAGAATGTATAATTATAAACCAAAAGGGAGAAGATTGTTGGGAAGACCATTGAAGATATGGAAGGACCAATTCGACCTATAATGAGATCGGAACAGGCCATTGGGCTTAATCCTTGATGTTGATAATGATGATGATGACGGAAATGAGTACCAGATGCTTGATCTGGAGGCAAAGACGGCCGTCGCGCAGGGCTGACATAAAGTGCCGATTTTCTAGAAAAAGTGGGAGTCTACTACCCAAGGTTGTCCTATGAACTATATCCCCTTTACCCTATAGCCTACTAATAAGTAGATTTATTTATTTTAAAACAAAACTTTATTTATCAATCATCAATCATAGTGTTCTACCCAAGAGCAGGTCTTTCACTGCAAACTCAACATTTTCCATTTTTCCTTAACTCAGCCTTCCTTTTTTGTATCAGCATAAAAAACATTTATTTTAATATTGTATATCAACTGATGTCTTTTTCTGCTTCTAACTTTCTTTCATTGACCATTCCTTCTAGGGCATCCGTCAGCAGGCAGTTTCTTCTTAGCCAGTGGCCAATCCAATATATTCTCCTCTTCTTTATGAGTTCCAGCATTGTTCTTCCTTCACCCACTCTGTCCAGAACATCTTAATTTTTAATTTTGTCTGTCCATTTTATATGTTCCATCCTTCTCCATATCCACATCTCAAAAGCTTCCAGTCGCTTTTCCTCTTTCCGTCGTAATGTCCAAGTCTCTGAGCCATACAATGCTACACTCCACACAGAGCACTTTATTAGCCTCTTCCTTAATTTTTTTGCCAAAGGTCCGCATAAAATACTTCTCTTCTTGTTAAAAGCTTCTTTTGCCATTGCTATCCTCTGCTTTATTTCTTGGCCGCAGTTCATGTTACTACTGATAGTACAACCCAAGTATTTGAAGCTCTCCACTTGCTCAATGGCCTCATCTTAAATCCTCATGTTTATCTTCCATGGTTTCCTTCCTATAATCATGGCCTTCGTCTTATTTATACTTTATTTATAGCAAATAAATATTAAAGATTCTTCACCTAATCACTCTCTTTCAATATTACTAATCTAATATACTTACTTACTTACTTACTCAATGGCACTATCGAACCCGTAGGTTCATGGCCGCGCGGGCATAAGCTCTCCATACATCCCTATCCTGAGCTAATCCTTTCCAAATCATTCCCTGTATAATCTACTTCCCTCAAATCATAGTTAATGTTGTTCTCCCACCTCATTCTTGGTCTACCAACTGGGCGCTTTCCCTCTAGCTTTCCTACAAGAAGCTTCCATGCAAGTCTTTCATTCCCCATACGTGCAACATGTCCTGCCCATCGCAGTCTACGAGACTTGACTGTTCTTATTATATCGGGCTTCCTATAAAGACCATGTAGTTCATTGTTATGTAGTCTTCTCCATTCACCTGTCTGTTCATCTCTCTTTGGTCCAAAAATGTTCCTAAGTACTTTATTCTCAAATACCTGTAATCTCCTTTCCTCCCTTAAAGTAAGAGTCCATGTTTCGCACCCATATAATATAACTGGTAGAATAATAGTTTTATATATTTTCAGTTTAACGTTTTTTGAAAGGAGTTGGGACATGAAGAGTCTCTGCAATGCATAATAGCACGCATTTCCAGAATTGAGCCTATGTTTAATTTCTTTGTGCATCTCATTCCTATTTGTGATTATTGTTCCTAGGTATTTTAATTCAGCCACTTCCTCAAAATTTCCCTCATTTGTCATTAGCTGTCCATTTCCATTATATAATGAATTTCTATCTGTGATCACATATTTAGTTTTACTGATATTTACTTCCAGTCCTAATTTCTTAGTGTTACTCAATAGTGTGTGCGTGTTGGCCTTTAGTATCTCCTCGCTATCGGCCAATAGTACTAAATCATCAGCATAAACTAACAGCTTATTAATACCATTCGGTTGTAAGCCTTCCTCATTCTGTAAAGATTTAATGGCATGCTCTAGTACAAAATTAAATAGTAGAGGAGATAGTGCATCTCCTTGCTTCAACCCATTCTGGATTTCAAAAGTGTCCGAAAACTCTTTGCCTACACGCAACCTACTCTTTGTGCCATTTAGACACATTCGTATAAGTCTAACTAACTTTTTAGGAATTGCGAACTCCAGCAGGATACTATATAACTTCTCCCTCTTAAATGAATCATATGCTTTTTTGAAGTCTACGTATAGTTGATGTACAGTACCATTATATTCCCATTTCTTTTCTAAAATCTAATATATAAAAATGAATGTTTGTTTGTTTGCTTCTTTGTTCGTATTCTAAGCGCGGCCATATCGTTGATCCGATATTGATGGGGTTTTTTGCAAAATGTTCAGGAGATTCTCGGGATGAACATTGGCTATAAGCGAGTTGTAATACTCAACCCCTTCACCCCTAAAATCACCCTTTATAGCGAAAAACGTGAAATAAAGTCCTTATTTTGACGCTTAAATGGCACGCTGCCTAAACCATAACAAATACAGCAAATTATTGTACGTGGAATTGAATATCTCAAAAAAAAAAAAAAAAACTCTACAAAAAAGTGGACAGCATATGTTTTACGGATAACTCACAATAACCATTTTTGTCTTTCATTGATTCCAAGAAGATCGGGATAAGTAGATTCCCTGGCAAGCGTGCTCTGCCATACCTTTCATCCGATTGTGATGGGGCTTTTTGAAAAATGTTCAGGAGATTCCGGGGATGAACAAAGGCTATACGAGAGTTGTAATACTCAACCCCTTCACCCCTAAAAATCTTTCTTTGTAGTGAAAAACGTGAAGTAATGTCCCTATTTTTGACGATTAAATGGCTTACGCTGCCTAAACCATAACAAATACAGCAAATTATTGTATACGGAATTGAATATCTCAAAAAACTCTACAAAAAAGTCCGCGACAGCACATGTTTATATTTTACGGATAACTCAAAATAACCATTTTTGTCTTTCATTGATGCCAAGAAGATCGGGATAAGCTGATTCCCGGGCAAGCATAGCAGCTCAAGGCTGGTGGTAAAAATACATTAACATTCATTTAGGAGTAGCAGCGCACGCCGGCTATTAGCTAGTTTCTAATGAAAGAAAATTTGACACTATAGTAAGCCTACTTAAGATTTCGTGGCGATATATATTACCGCGTTTGACTGTTAACGGAAAGGCTGGTGATTTGAGTTTTGACCTTGTCTCTGGTCCCGAGGGTCGCGGGTGCAAACCCGGCCAGGGACGATGGATATTTAGGATACAAAACTTCAAGGGGCATTCCTCCGGAAGGGAATATAAGCCATGGATCACGAGTCTAAAAATTTCCGTCAAGATAAATCTGGGTTAAAATTACACTACCATGTTCCATTTCATCCGTAATCACCTTTTCATATTTAATTCAAATAAGTACATATTATTCACAATATTTGACATCCGAATGAACAAGTTCTCGTGTTAGGGTGTAGTTCAGTTACACAAATAACACTGAGCAACAGAAAATAAACTTTTTTTTTGTCTCAGAAAGAAAAATATGTAATTCTGATAGTATTTCTTCTCCTGCATTCAAATATGATATCGGTTCTTCTCTATCACGCAAGGTTTCCAAGGAATTCCATTCTTTTAGCCGGGAACCAAGCATTTCAGACTGGTTTTTGGATAACTTTAAATCTCGTATGAGATCGTTAAGATCTTCTTGAGTCAATAAATGAAGCTCAGATGAACAGCTTTGTTCAAAAGTTGTATCATCAAAATGTGTTTCTTCTTCTTCCTTACTTCCATCAAAATCTGAGCTCTCTTCATCTAATGTCACATGTTCTGGAGGCTATGGTATGGGCAATTCTTCGCAGTGTGGAACTGGTCTCATTGCAGATTGCAAGTCAGGGTACACCACTGTATGTTTTGATTTTGACGTAATCCCTTTAATGTTTGTTAAGCAGAAATAATTATTTAAATCCATTAATTACAATTGAAATAAAAAAAACTGTTGGCGATGGAGAAATTCCGAATATATATTTGAATACACAATAAAAAACTACATTAAGTACAACTATTGGTACTCATGAGACAAAGATCATGTTGAACAGTGTAATACGTATAGAATACAAACATTACAATGATTTAGCTAAGGGAGAGGAAAAACAAAATATATACATTTAGGAGCCAGTTCCACTACTCCACTCCTTGGCTCGACAGGCCTAGAAGGTCCATGGCCTACCTGCCGGTTGCTGGCATCACAATCACATGTGTTAATCAGAGAGGAGAGACGATCATGCAGCCAGTATAAGGGTGACATGTGGTGAGTATGTCGGGTCTCCCAGCCGTGATAGCTGGTTTTCTCAACCTGGAGTCAGTTCCAAGACATAAAATAAATTATGGCGCATCAAAAATTAAGAAATAATTAAAGAGGAAATAAAATCGACAAAACAATATACAGGGTGCTCTAAAATTCCCCTTACAAACTTCTAGGACTTGCAGAGGGGACTGAGTTGATGATATTTAGAATTGGAAACTATTTCCGGAAACTTACAGTTTCCGTGCTACAGCCGTTTGAAAAAATATGTTTAACGCGACCACTTTTACAAGTAATTTATTATGAGGCGTGACACAGTACATCACAAGTAATTTATTATGAGGCGTGACACAGTACATCACTTGTTTTACAATTCAACTCATCAATAACCAAAGAAACAAAATGGAAACTGAATCATGACTTGCATTAATAATCCCGGATACACCCTCCACAATCAATTTTTGCAGTTTTCAAAATTTTGAAAATTCTTGGGCATTACAAAAAAAAAAAACACCAAGTCTTGGAACACTCGATAGGGAAATTTTCGATTTAGACGATCGCGAAGCTATTACTTGTTGAGACATGTGACTACGTTCAGGCAATGCTTGTTTTTCAAACAGTTGTAGCACGGAAATGGTAAGTTTCCGGACATGGTTTCCAATTCTAAATATTATCAACTCAGTCCCCTCTACAAGTTCTAGAAGTTTGTAAGGGGAATTTTAGAGCACCCTGTAAAATAGATTAATACCATATTGAAGAAGGTGATTGAAGACATTATGAAATATCTAAAATGAAAAAAAGAAATTTCGGAGAAATTTTCAAAATACAAAACTCACTCTGACACACAAATAATTACCGGTAATGCAAAGGAATATAACGTTATATAATAGATTAATGCTGCACTGAAGAAAGTAATTAAACACATTATCTCCCGCACAATCTACTTCCCTCAAATCATGGTTAATGTTATTCTCCCACCTCATCCTTGTTCTACCAACTGGGCATTTTCCCTCTGATTTTCCTACAAGAAGCTTCCACGCCTCTCTTTCACCCCCATATCTGCTACATGTCCTGCCCATCGTAGTGCACGAGACTTAGCTGTTCTTAATATATCTGGTTTTCTATAAGGACTATGAATCTCACCGTTATTTAGTTTTCTCCATTCGCCTGTCTTTTCCCCTCTCTGGTCCAAACATGTTCCTAAGAACTTTATTCTCAAATACTCTAGCGGCCGCAATTTATGCTTCCTCTCAACGAAATTGTATACAAACATTTTAATAAACAAAGAAATATGCATTAACTAACTGGAAAAATCGGGCCATAAATTCGATTTGACAAGGATTTCCTTTAGTTTACGGAGTTCCTGTATGACGGAATTTTATTAGGTTTGTTGTCTTAAGTATGTATCATAGGCAGGGCATGTGGCAAGAATGGGAAATGAAAGAGTGGCAAAGCTTCTTGTAGGAAAACCAGAAGGAAAATGCCCAGTTGGTAGACAAAGAAAGAGGTGGGAGAATAAAGTCAACAACGACTTTAGTGAAGTAGATTACACCGGGGATGATTAAGAACATTAGCTCAGGATAGGATGTATGGAGAGCTTATGTCCGTGCGGCCATGGACCAATGAATTCGGTAATGCCAGTTAGTGAGTTACTTAGAATGCAAGATATTTTAATGAATTGAACTACTCTTCGTAAGAGTAGGCAATATGTGTAAATATCACAGACTGTGCAAAACGAAACAGCTTCATGACACGGGACCAGAATGCGTGTGCGAGGGATGCAGCATGTTATGCGAGAGATACCATGTGCTAAAGTGCAAAAACAGAGGGCAATCTCTGACAGGATTCTGTATGGACAGATAAACTAATATAGATTAACTAATCTTTGCACATTGTGCGCTATACATTATTATTAATATGTGTAAATACGATAATTAAATGTAAGCCTACAGTCCACAAATGAAGGAATGAAACAACTTTTGATCATTGGTTTAGACAGGTTTGCCAACGCCCAATGAGAATAAAGTGGCTAAAACCAACTCCCAAAAACTGCAAGAAGTGGCTAAAATCATGTTATATCCGTGAAGGAATCTGTATTTTAAAACTCAGAAACTGGATTCACCATTCTGTACCTCTGAAATACTCTAAACTCCATGGCGCGACAGGCCGAGACGGCCTTGCTTATCAGCCGGCTGCTTGCCTCACATCCACATATGTCAATAATAGAGGTACACGATCACCTAGCCAGCATAGGAGTGACATGTGGTCGGCATGTCGAATCCCCCAGCCGTTATAGCTGAGTTTTCTCAACCTGGAGACGCTACTTAATGTAGCTACCCGAATGCCTGACGAAGTTGGGTGGGCACCGGTCCCATACTGGCCGAATTTTGATGAGAAAAAAAAATTCCCCATGATGATTCGAACCAGCGCAAGTCGAGTATAACTTATATATATTAGAATTAGCCCATAATCATCCCATTTCGGGCAAGGGCATCCTGCGACTGCAGGGTGGCTTACGTAATATCCCCGGGTTAGCCAATCCCTTGGGACTATCAGTTAAAATTTTTATGGATTGCTTCCATCTTCGTCTGTATTGTGCTATTCTAGTCCATAGTGTTCCTATATGACACTCAAACACTTCACTCCAACGCTTTTTTTGTCTTCCCACTTTCCTTTTCCCTAGTCTGGGTTCCCACATAGTCACTGTATAAGTCCACATTTTAGGATCCATTCGGAGCACATGACCCCCCCCCATTTCCATTTCAACCCCATTGCTGATGTTGATATGTCTTTTAGCCTCGTTATCTTGCGGATGTCCTGTAGCGATCCCTTCTTGTGATGTTTAATAGCTTCCGCTCCGTTTTCCTTTGGCAAATCTCTAGCATGGATGTTCCTCTTCTTGTTAACGACCATGTCTGCGAGCCGTAAGTTAATACGGGTAGTACACACATGTCCACGACTGCTTTTTTCATTTTTAGGCTGATGTCTTTTTCTAATAATATAAGCTTTAGAGCCCAGAATTTTTTCCATGCTTGTGTGATTCTCCTTTCTATTTCGTTCAGAGTTTGGTTGCCGAATGATACGGCTTGGCCTAAGTAAACATATTCACTGATTTAGTCGATTTTGTGATTTTCGATTTGGATTTTCTTTTTTGTATCGTTAGTCATTATCTTTGTTTTTGAGACATTTATTTGAAGTACTGATTGTTTACTGTGTTTGCAGAGCTCTCTTAGCATTTCTTCTGCTTCCTCGTGTGAGTCTGTAATGAGAGCGATGTCGTTTGCAAAGCGGATATTGAATAATTTCCTTCCGTCTATGATTATCCCATAGTCTTCTTTCATCCTGCTGAAGATATCCTCCATTAGGGCTATGAAATTTTTTGGGGATATCGTGTCCCCCTGCCTTACTCCTCGTTGTAGGGAGATTTCCTCCCCTATTTTATCCAGTTTAACTCTTGCTTTGCTATTTGTGTACAGTTTTCCTAGAAGTCGGGTATACTTGTGTTGTATCCCCTCGCGCTCTATATATTATATATATATATAATATTCTATATATATATATATAAAACTCTCACTAAGCGGTGATCTGAATCACTGTTACCTCACTTCGTTTTTATATTTAAAATTGTAGACTTGATCCTGCTCTGTAAAGTCTATCTGATTAGTAATAGGCCTACTATCAGGGGATGTCCACGTATATTTGTGTATTTTTGTGGTGGCAAAATCTATCAATCTCCATCCTTTATCATTCGATAATTTACATAAAATATTTAACTCAAAATAAAAGGATAGAAGTGGATAAAGAGAAGGCGTCAAATAACAACAAAAGTCATTAGTGATTTTTTTTTTAATTTGGGCTAAAACCTGTGACGCGATTTTTTTAAATTCCTTCATTAACTCCTGTCAAATTTTATTCTTAGGGATTCGTTTCCAAATTACAGTAAAACTTGTTTAATCCGGAACGTGAATAATGCGGAAATCTTTCCAATGCGAACAAATTTATTGGTCCCGGCAAAATAATAGTAATTTTACGTGTATTTATTTTGTATAAAATGGAATCTGTACAACGCGGAAACGGAAGGATATTTCTACAAAATTCATGAAAAGAAATATTTATAAGGCGGAAATATAGAGAAAAAATAAATTAGTTTCCACTTCATTCAATTCCCGTTAGGCGAATTAACAATAAATGATGATTCCTGCCACTGGATGAAATAGATTTTCTACCTGTATCTGGAATTTTCTTTCGGCCTCACTGCACACACGTTTTGCGAAATACAGTTTCGTTTAACAAAAATTGGCATGTGACATCTGTCTTACAAATAACCGGTGCACTGTAAAATCTTAAATTAGTTTAAGATCTGAGACCGATTGTGAACGTATCTTTCACAGGTAGCGTTTGGAATAAAGATAGCTAAATCGTATGTATCATTAAACGATAAAGTGAAAATTTTGATTGAAGATAAATAAAACCAAACGCGAAATGACTAAATTTAAATTAATTAAATAAAAATAAAACGTAGTTTTATTTGATTTTCATATTTATTATATAATTCAGTGACAGCTGTTTCGGTACACTGTACCTTCTTCAGACATGTTAACAAATTATGAATTGTGTTCCAACTGATCTAAGCAACAATACAACAATATTTATTTAAATTTAACAAAGGGGATTCATTCAAATCAAGTTGAGAATTTAACAGTTTTTTACTACTTTTAAACTTATTAATTTCTAGAGCCTCCAAAAATCTAACTTCTAACCCTTATCACAAATATGTAAAATTTCAAAATTTGGATCGAAACAATGATTAAATTGGAATAGGTGGTTAGCATAGTTTGAATTTTCTAAATTTCTGTTATATGCTCTCATGTGTTCCTTTATCCGAGATATAAAAGGTCTACCAGTTTGTCCTATATAGACATTGTCACATGTGCCACACTTCAATTTATATACACCTGATAATTTTTCTTTTTTTTTTTTTTGGTTTTATTGTTTTTTATTATATTTTGTACAGTTTTATTAGTTTTAAATGCCACATTAATGTTCAACTTTTTGAAGTGTTTAGATATTTTATTTGAAAGTGGGCCTATGTATGACATTACGACATATTTCTTATTGTTTTCTTTGGGTACAGTCGTAATGTCATACATAGGCCCACTTTCAAATAAAATATCTAAACACTTCAAAAAGTTGAACATTAATGTGGCATTTAAAACTAATAAAACTCTACAAAATATAATAAAAAACAATAAAACCAAAAAAAAAAAGAAAAATTATCAGGTGTGTATAAATTGAAGTGTGGCACATGTGGCAATGTCTATATAGGACAAACTGGTAGACCTTTTATATCTCGGATAAAGGAACACATGAGAGCATATAACAGAAATTTAGAAAATTCAAACTATGCTAACCACCTATTCCAATTTAATCATTGTTTCGATCCAAATTTTGAAATTTTACATATTTGTGATAAGGGTAAGAAGTTAGATCTTTTGGAGGCTGTAGAAATTAATAAGTTTAAAAGTAGTAAAAAACTGTTAAATTCTCAACTTGATTTGAATGAATCCCCTTTGTTAAATTAAAAAATTTAAATAAATATTTGTTGTATTGTTGCTTAGATCAGTTGGAACACAATTCATATTTTGTTAACATGTCTGAAGAAGGTACAGTGTACCGAAACAGCTGTCACTGAATTATATAATAAATATGAAAATCAAATAAAACTACGTTTTATCTTTATTTAATTAATAAATATGGATTTTCATCAAGTAAACACCAACTCAATTGATTACTAAATTTAAATGTGGAAAAACCCAAGTTTATGAGATTTTAAAACACAAAGAAAAAAAATGAATGGATGGATGCAAGGAAATGGTTAAAAATGAAATGCTCGAAATTCAAGCTCTAGCAATTGCTATATCCCTAGGGAATGACGATTTCAAGTCTTCTTAAGGTTGGTTGTGGACAATTTTAAAAGACGACACAATGTAGTGTGGAATGAAATTTCTGGGTAATCAAAGGATGTGGACGAAAGTGTAGTTAGTGAGTGGAAACCGAAACTTTGATTTCAGAATACGCGCCTAAGAGACATTATTAACGCTGACGAAACGGGACTTTTTTCGCGCGTTACCGTCGCAGTCGCTCGTATATACTAACTTAACTTTCCAATGGCAGGGGAACTACAATTAATCCAAGGTATATACAACGACATATACGGTGCTCTAAAATTTAAGACCAGTTAATATTTGTTTTTTTATAATGCGGAATGTTGTCTAATACGGAAAAAATATTGGTCCCATGCGATTCCGCTTTGATCAAGTATTACTGTATTTCCCACCGTTTACAATGATTGTAACGATTATTTCAAAATATTTTTCTACCATATTTAACTACATACGCAGCATGAAGACCTGCCAGTCATTGATTTTAACGAATAGGTCTTAGGAAAATGTTTGGACCAAAGAGAGATGAACAAACAGGTGAATGGAGAAGACTGCATAACAGTGAATTACATGGTCTTTATAGGAAGCCAGATATAATGAGAACAGTTAAGTCTCGTAGACTGCGATGGGCAGGACATGTGGCACGAATGGGGAATGAAATACGAGCAAGGAAGATTCTTGTAGGAAAACGCCCAGTTGGTAGACCAATAATGAGGTGGGAGAATAACAGTAACTACGATTTGAGGGAAGTAGATTATACAGGAAATGATTGGAAGACATTGGCTCAGTATAGGGATGTATGGAGAGCTTGTGACCGCGCGGGCATGAACCTGCGGGCTCGATGGTGCCAGTGAGTTAGTTAGTTAGGCCTATTCTATGCAACAACAAAGACGTGTTTTAGTGCAGTCAACATAGAGTATGTAGGCCTATACACATACTTCAGAATTTCAGAACTTACAGTTTTTTTTGGGCGTTGCATTCTTTCACAGTGCTTAAATTGCGTTAGGTTAGCTTTTAAGTTCGTTAAGTATCGTGTAGGCTATATGTTGGCTGTATCCCGTGATTCCATTGTGTAAACCGCTTCGCGTTTTATGGCGCATTCGCATGGTGTATCAATGGAACTTAGATAACATTTTCGCGTCACATGTTTAGAGCAGGGACACCAAAGTTACGGGCCGCGGGCCGGATACGTTCCTCCTTCACTTTCTACCCGGCCCTTGTATGCCCGTGGCATTCTAATAAATTCAAATATGCTAAGGGTAGGCTTATATTAGTCCTTCTGTAATGGAACTAAAACTTGTGAAATATGTTATAACGACATAACAAGGAAATGAACACACGCTAATAAGCATAACAATAACAACAACAATGATGATGATGATGATAATAATAATAATAATTCTATTCTGTAGTAATTCTGTCCGAAAGCTGGTCTTTCACTGCAATCATAGTATTTTCATGCTATGCTTTGCAGCTTTACTAAGGTATTATAGGTGTGGTAGCTTCACGTTGCTTTCCACACCGGTGAAGGTTGATGATGATAATGAAAAGGATGATGATGGCCGGATGATTTTCGGGGACCGTTGGGCTCTAAGCTTCCTGACATTTGTCTTACAGGTGAGGAAAAACCCCGAAAAAGACCTCACCCAGGAGCCTGTCCCGACCGGGGATCGAACCCGGGGCCGCTGCGTGACAAGGCAGCACGCTACCTCGACATAATAATGCTACTACCAACACTACTACTACTATCACTAATAATAATAATAATAATAATAATAATAATAATAATAATAACTGAAAATATATAAAACAATTATTCTACCAGTTATATTATATGGGTGCGAAACATGGACTCTTACTTTAAGAGAGGAAAGGAGATTACAAGTATTTGAGAATAAAGTACTTAGGAAAATTTTTGGACCAAAGAGAGATGAACAGACAGGTGAATGGAGAAGACTACATAACAATGAACTACATGGTCTTTACAGGAAGCCAGATATAATAAGAATAGTTAAGTCTCGTAGACTGCGATGGGCAGGACATGTTGCACGTATGGGGAATGAAAGACTTGCATGGAAGCTTCTTTTAGGAAAGCCAGAGGGAAAACGCCCAGTTGGTAGACCAAGAATGAGGTGGGAGAATAACATTAACTATGATTTGAGGGAAGTAGATTATACAGGGAATGATTGGAAAGCATTAGCTCAGGATAGGGATGTATGGAGAGCTTATGTCCGTGCGGCCATGAACCTACGGGTTCGATAGTGCCAGTGAGTAAGTAAGTAAGTAAGTAAGTAAGTAATAATAATAATAATAATAATAATAATAATAATAATAATAATAATAACAAGCAATAAAATTGTATGGTCACGAAAATAGAATGACAAGACAGATTACCATGAATACTAGAATGGGCGCCACTTGGTAAAAGAAGTAGAGGACTGCCAAATATAACGTGGATTGATGGTGTTTTGAGTAGCATGAGAGAAAAAGGATTGGACGATGGAGATTGGAATGATAAGAGATGTGGAGGAGAATGACAATAGATTAATTGGGCGCAGAAAGATATTGTGAAATTTGCTATAAATAAATAATAATATAATAATAATAATAATAATAATAATAATAATAATAATAGGCCTAATAATAATAATCCACAATGATATAATAGGGCCTGTGGCACGCGCAACCTTGATGTTTCTTCCCTTTGGCCCAGATACAAATATGTTTGGGCGGCTCTGTTGTAGAGTATTTCCCAAATTTGTAGTTAGTTATGTTTTCAAAATGGCCAGATATAGCCACAATATTGTTGAATTGGTAACCCTGGGTTTAGAGTGCACAAGAGAGTCTGTGTTGTAAAAAGCAATGACTGCTGTTACACCAAGAACGATAAACCTCGCAGCAATCCGTATCTGTAGCATACAGTGAGCTTAAATTGTCGAGGTGCCCCCGGGGAATTTTCCTTAGTCTCTCCCCCCCCCAAGTGTAAAAGACATTTTTAAAAACTTCTCCATGTTTTAAAGGTTGCCGACCTCCGTTGTACAGTCTCTACTCCCATTCCACATGCTCTGCAAATTGAAAGACGATTGTTCGATTCTAGATCAATTTTTATATACTGTGTTACAAGTATAGTTATTGGTTTTAGACACATTTGAACATTTAAAGTAATCTTTTTTTCTTCTTTTGCAAGGATTAAACCTTTTTGTTTTTTTTTTTCGAAAAAAAATTAGTGTTCTGCCATAGCATTTTCATAATTTGCAGCTTTACTAGGGAATTATAGGTGTGGTATCTTCCCGTTGCTTTCCACACCATGGGATGGTGATGATGATGATGATGGCCGGATGATTTTTTGGGGGCCGTTGGGCCCTACGCTTCCTGTCATTTATCTTACAGGTCACATAGTACGGAAATATGCACGATCTAGCTGGACAAAATTATTTTTTGAACTTACTACCAAATGCAAAAAAGGTAATGAAACATATACTATATGAAATCAAAGTTTTAAACTGTATGCTTGTTTTGATTATGCTGTCAATGGCATCCTCGCTACTTACTTACTCACTGGCACTATCGAACCCGTAGGTTCATGGCCGCGCGGACATAAGCTCTCCATACATCCCTATCCTGAGCTAATGCTTTCCAATCCTTCCCTGTATAATCTACTTCCCTCAAATCATAGTTAATGTTGTTCTCCCACCTCATTCTTGGTCTACCAAATGGGCGTTTTCCTTCTGGCTTTCCTACAAGAAGTTTCCATGCACGTCTTTCATTCCCCATACGCGCAACATGTCCAGCCCATCGCAGTCTACGAGACTTAACTATTCTTATTATATCTGGCTTCCTATAAAGACCATGTAGTTCATTGTTATGTAGTCTTCTCCATTCACCTGTCTCTTCATCTCTCTTTGGTCCAAAAATTTCCCTAAGAACTTTATTCTCAAATACTCGTAATCTCATTTCCTCCTTTAAAGTAAGAGTCCATGTTTCGCACCCATATAATATAACTGGTAGAATAATAGTTTTATATATTTTCAGCTTAACGTTTTTTGAAAGGAGTTGGGACATCAAAAGTCTCTGCAATGCATAATAGCATGCATTTCCAGAATTGAGCCTATGTTTAATTTCTTTGTGCATCTCATTCCTGTTTGTGATTATTGTTCCTAGGTATTTGAATTCAGCATCCTCGCTACAGCCAACGAAATTATCGCTCAGAACGCTGTGTGTCCTTGAAAGATAAAATTTACCTTTTGTTATTTCCTTGCAGAACCGTATTCGTGATACTTCGTCGTGTGACTTGTTCGCATGGATTCTGCAGTAGGGAGAATACTGTATCATAATATACTAATTATTTTTAATTATATTAATATTTTATTAATTTACGATGCATTTTATAGTACTGTAATTACGCGTACATAAAATTACAATCAAAGAATAAGATTTGACAATGGTTATAAAAAAGTCTATCCTGGTCCATCTTTTCTTTCTATGTTACGTTTTCCACATTCATTTAGATTATAAAGCAACAAAAAATAACTTTTTTTTTGTCTCAGAAAGAAAAATATGTGATTTTGATAGTATTTTTTCTCCTGAATTCAAATATGATATCGGGTTTTCTCAACCGCGCAAGGTTTCCGAAAGACAGGTATTTTTTAATTTCAAACACTTTAATATTTTCTACATTCGTAACTACACAACATTCGAATATTCGTACTCACCTTGAAAGTAACAAATTACGATTTTCTGCTATATTTCGCCTGTGGAGCATTCCTCTTGATGGTCCAACAATAATCGGCCAGCACATTAGGTTTCCATTTGCCTTGATATATCTTTTCCATAGCTGAAATCTCCTGATGAAAGTGTTCCCCGTTTTATTTTAAATTGGACAAATGGACGAAAAAAGTTTATTTAAAAAATAATTATTTAAATCCATTAATTGAAATTGAAATAAAAAAAACTGTGGGGTGATGGAGAAATTCCGATAAAAAACTGCATTAGGTACAACTATTGGTACTCATGAGACAAAAATCATGTTGACCAGTGTAATTGTATTAAAAAAATTAGATATCACTCTTAGTCACTTCCTTAAATAGAGCCTTTTCTTTACATGCAGTCGTGCTTGCACTCATACTAGTGATTCGGAGGACAGTGTGAAAATCACAAAATATTAATTATTTTTACTACATAAGACAATCATTTTTTAAATTATCTACTACCGAGTGTTCTTAAGAGATTTAAAATTATATTTTAGAGAAATGTGGAGTAAATAAGTGCCTTTCTGAGATAGAAAAATGATTAAACGTAAGGTGAGTGCGTTTACATCAATTCTAATTGCGAAGTGGAAGGCAAGTAGACAAATAAACGAAAAATTTACAAACAAAAACTATTAGTGGTTACACACAGATATAAACCTACAAATATGAATTGACAGCTTTAGGGAAAAACGAGGAAGACCAAAAAAAACTATTTGGGAGAGAACGAAGCCAAGGACTGTATCTCCGCTACTGTCAGATATATCTCCAGATAAAATTACTCAGAAGTATCCAAGGAAGAGTGGAAAAATGACATCTGCTGAAATGTGGAGATCTCCACAAATATATCACCACGGAGATTAAAAAGATGATGAGGGCAATGGAGCCGTGCTCTATCCAGACTTTATAAATCCGTATACTTCAGAAGAAGCTATGACACTTATTGTTGATTTACGGTTAGGCAAATATGATTATAATCAGGCTACAGAAAAGACAAAAGGTGCCGACCTACACTAACCATATAATAGAATTTCACAAGTAAAACAACAAGTGTTAACCTGATATCAGAGAGGCGAGCTGAGGTTCCTCTACAAGATCTTTTGGATCATACAGTGCAATGATTATCTCTTGTACAAGATGTGGTATTAGAACGTATTCCATGTGACTTAAGTGACATAAATATTATTTATAAATGGGGAAATGTTCTATTTTGTGAAGATATGTCTAATAGGAGAGAAAATGTAAATTTAATTAAATTTCACCCTCCTGTAAGGGGGGGGTTATTCAAACAAAGTAATGAGAGGTTATATACATGCAGAAAATGCATTTGTTAACAAATGTGTGAAGTTTCATGAAAATATGTCATTGTAAATTTTAAGAAATTTCACCCTCCTGTAAAGGGTGATTCTTTTCAAACAAAATTAATGAGACTTTCTATACATGCAGAAAATGCAATAGTTAACAAATGTTGGATTTTCGTGAAAATATGTCTAATAGGAGAACAATTGTAAATTTTATATAATCTCACCCTCCTGTAAGGGGTGGTTGATTCAAACAAAAGTAATGAGAGTGTATATATCCATCCATAGTAATTCTGCCTGAAGGCAGGTCCTTCACTGCAATCATAGCATTTTCATGCTATGCTTGCAGCTTTACTAGGGAATTGTGTAGGTGTGGTAGCTTCCCGTTGCTTTCCACAAGTGTATATATATATATATATATATATATATATATATATATGCAGGAAATGCAGTAGTTAACAAATGTGTGAAGTTTCGAAAAAATATGTCTAATATCAGAGCAAATTAAATTTAAAAAAATCTCGCCCTCCTGTAAGGGATCGGTTTTTAACCAAACAAAAGCAATGAGAGTTTCTATATACGCAGAAAATGCATTGGTTGTACAAAAGTGTAAAGTTTCGTGAAATTACGTCTAATAGGAGAAATTGTTAATTTTATAAAATTTCACCCTCTTTTAAGGGGTGGTATTTTCAAACAAATGTAATGAGAGTTTCTATGCATGCAGAAAATGCAATGGTTAACAAAAATGTGTAAAGTTTCGTGAAAATATGTCTAATGGGAGAGCAAGTGTATCTTTAATAAAATTTCACCCTCCTGTAAGGGGTGATATTTTTAAGTAATGAGAGTTTCTATACATGCAGAAAATGCAATGGTTAACAAAAATGTGTAAAGTTTCGTGAAAATATGTCTAATGGGAGAGCAAGTGTATCTTTAATAAAATTTCACCCTCCTGTAAGGGGTGATGTTTTTAAGTAATGAGAGTTTCTATACATGCAGAAAATGCAATGGTTAACAAAAATGTGTAAAGTTTCGTGAAATATGTCTAATGGGAGAGAGCAAGTGTATCTTTAATAAAATTTCACCCTCCTGTAAGGGGTGATATTTTTAAGTAATGAGAGTTTCTATACATGCAGAAAATGCAATGGTTAACAAAAATGTGTAAAGTTTTGTGAAAATATGTCTAATGGGAGAGCAAGTGTATCTTTAATAAAATTTCACCCTCCTGTAAGGGGTGATATTTTTAAGTAATGAGAGTTTCTATACATGCAGAAAATGCAATGGTTAACAAAAATGTGTAAAGTTTCGTGAAAATATGTCTAATGGGAGAGCAAGTGTATCTTTAATAAAATTTCACCCTCCTGTAAGGGGTGATATTTTTAAGTAATGAGAGTTTCTATACATGCAGAAAATGCAATGGTTAACAAAAATGTGTAAAGTTTTGTGAAAATATGTCTAATGGGAGAGCAAGTGTATCTTTAATAAAATTTCACCCTCCTGTAAGGGGTGATATTTTTAAGTAATGAGAGTTTCTATACATGCAGAAAATGCAATGGTTAACAAAAATGTGTAAAGTTTCGTGAAAATATGTCTAATGGGAGAGCAAGTGTATCTTTAATAAAATTTCACCCTCCTGTAAGGGGTGATGTTTTTAAGTAATGAGAGTTTCTATACATGCAGAAAATGCAATGGTTAACAAAAATGTGTAAAGTTTCGTGAAAATATGTCTAATGGGAGAGCAAGTGTATCTTTAATAAAATTTCACCCTCCTGTAAGGGGTGATATTTTTAAGTAATGAGAGTTTCTATACATGCAGAAAATGCAATGGTTAACAAAAATGTGTAAAGTTTTGTGAAAATATGTCTAATGGGAGAGCAAGTGTATCTTTAATAAAATTTCACCCTCCTGTAAGGGGTGATATTTTTAAGTAATGAGAGTTTCTATACATGCAGAAAATGCAATGGTTAACAAATGTGTAAAGTTTCGTAAAAATATTTCTAATGAGAGAGTAATAGTATCTTCTATAAAATCTCACTCTCCTGTAAGGGGTGGTTTTTCAAACAAAAGTAATGGGAGTTTTTATACGTATATAAAATGAAATGGT
This sequence comes from Diploptera punctata, assembly GCA_030220185.1. Lineage (NCBI taxonomy): Eukaryota > Metazoa > Arthropoda > Insecta > Blattodea > Blaberidae > Diploptera > Diploptera punctata. The sequence goes on from JASPKZ010003056.1 coordinate 729,733, forward strand.
TAACAACTGTGTGAAGTTTCGTGAAAATATGTCTAATAGGAGCGATGCCATTAATTTTGTCCAGCTAGATCATGCATTTTTCCGTATGTGCAGGCGAGGAAAACCCGAGAATAAAAACCTCACCCAGGAGCCCGTCGCGACCGGGAATCGAACCCAGGACTCTGCCTGACAAGGCAGCACGCTACCTCGAGCAAAAGTTCTGTTAATATTTAATGCTATAAAAATATCTACGTGTAAAACCTCTCCTATAAATTTAGACAGTCACTGTGGCAGACACACAGCCAAAGTTTCTTTGGATCTAAAAAAAAAATCATCGATATATTACACCCTATCCTGGACGTATTTGCTAAAACCCTTTAGACGCAAATTTCTATCTGTTTGATGGAAAATGATATTATCTAAAAGGGAATATATGATTTACATTCATAAACTCTCGCTAAAAAGTATACATTAAAATCGATTGGTAACATTCCGCAGGGACGATTTGGTTGCGTTGGTTACTTGTTAGTGTGCTCGGAATGAGTGCGCCAATTTATTCTATTTTGAAGATATAAGAAGAAATGCTGTATAAAATACAGTAATTTAATTTTTGGAATCTTATTAGTTATAACTCTATCAGACTGTTGGGCTAGTTAGTATGCTAGTCTCTACTTCCAGGTCAAATCCGGCCAGGGTCCGTTGACTTTTGAGACTTTAAAATCCAGAGTGTGGATCATTACGGAAGGGTAGTGAAAGTCGGGGTGCAGTGTCACAGATTTACGGCATATAAAAATCCTGAAGCGTGGAAAAAGAGGCCTTTGAGCAAAATCTTTAGCTATTTGACGCCAGATTTGAATAGTACAGCTAGTTATATCAGCTGTTAAACATGTCGTTAGCTGAAATAATGAAATAAGAACGCATATTTATCGATTCTCATGAGTGAATTACAACACATAAAACAACCACAAGCCTGGAAAACGTGGCATCAAGATAATTTGTAGGCTTTTTTACCCCATGTTTGAATTGAAATATTCTGCGGTTTCAACAGCATTAAATAAAATAATAACTGACAGTTAATATGATACAATTTTAAGAAGTATCATTAATTTGACTTGTTTGTTGGAGACATTCTCTACATATTATGAATCAATTTAATGTTCGGGTAATTTTGTTTTTTCTCTTCGTTAAGTTTTATTGATACGTAGAATATAAATAAACTATACAACGTAAAGTAAATAAAAATAACTAACTCACTGGCACTATCGAACCCGTAGGTTCATAGCCGCACGGTCTTAAGCTCGCCACACATTTTAATCCTGATCTAATGTTTTCCAATCATCCTCTGCATGATATTCTTCTTCTTCTTCTTTCAAGGATTACAACTTTTTGGTTCGTTCCGGCTGCAAATATTAGGCCTATAGCTGCTCTGTCCATCTCATTCGTGAGAGTCCCCGATCTCTTTTTCCTTCTATTGGTTGATAGTTCAGACGTTTCCTAGGCAATCTGTTAGTATCCATTCTGCTCGACATGTTCATACCATTTTCTCCTATACTTTCCTATTTTAACTGTCAAACTGAATATTTGTAATTCTACGTTCACATCGTTTTTTTTTATCCATTAAGTATATCCTGCCACAAATCGTAAATATTTCATTTCTGCTGCTTCTCTTCTTTTAACTGACTGTTTATCCAGAGTCCATATTTCTGAGCCATAGGCCTACAATATTGCAGGTACAGCCAATAATTTATATAATTTTAAATGCGTTTATTTTCTTACTTTCTTTCTCAGTGTTCTTTTAAGTGTGCCACATAAATATTGAAATATTTGTAATTTATAATTTATGTCTTCTTCTCTATTACAACCTTAAGTTACACCCAGATAATTGAAATATTTTAGTTGTTATAGCGTTTTGTCATTTAGTACTATTTTTGTTCTTTCCATTTATTTGTCACACTGCATCATTACTTTAGTTTTTGTTGAAGAAATTTCCAGGTTATAATCTTGTGCAATATTATTTAATTTAAAAATTGCTCTTTGTAAGTCCTTTTATGAAGGAGCCATTATAGCCTGATCATAAGCGAGTATGAGTGTGTCTACACGTATTTTAATAGAGTAAAACTTGTTTAATCCGGAACGTGAATAATGCGGAAATCTGTTCAATGTGAACAAATTTATTGGTCCCGGTGAAATAATAGTAATTTACATGTATTTATTTTGCATAAAACGGAATCTTTCCAAAGCGGAAACTGAAGGACATTTCTACACAATTCATGACAAAAAATTATAAAGCGGAAAGGTATATACATATTTATTAATCATCAGCAGTTTGATTTATTTATTTATTGAAGATAGGTGCCAAGACGGCTTTTACAAACAGTGATTCAAACCAAATGGACAAATAACTATCAAAACAAAACAAACCTAATTTTCACTGACCCTAAAGTTCATTGTTAAAAGCTGTTGTATTTTACATGCCGATATCTACTTTGATAAATGCCTCCATCGCCACGATCGGTATATTATTGTTTTAACTTTTCGTTGCAATAATTTTGATTGAATAACACGTGTCGCTTGTGCTTTGTTCCCAGTTTATAATGTCAAGTAAAAGAAAAGAAAAAATAAAGAGAAAGAAATTAGTGTTCCCGCGTAAAGTAAAAATAAAAAGTACTTGAACGTTTATACGCGTTGGCGAGTCGTTTGCGTTTATATCACGCTGTTTCGATGTTAATGAATCAAGAAATCCGACCGCTGTGGTCTCGAGATAGCGTGCTGCCTTGTCACGCAGCGGGTCCGGGTTCGATCCCCGGTCGGGACAAGTTTCCTGGGTGAGGTTTTTTTTTGGGGTTTTTCCTCACATGTAAGATGAATGTCAGGAAACTAAGGCCCGAACGTTCCCTGAACATCATCTGGCCATCATTATCGTAAGTAATGCCACGAGTGATTTTCAAATTATCGATAAATTCACGACTCACGAAGTGAGGAGTGAATTTATCTAGAGAATTTGGAAACCAAGAGTGGCATTTGTTAGGACTATTTAACGAATAAAATTAAGCTGTTTACTCACAAATAATTGTTTAACTATAGTTATTTTAAAATATGTATGTATTTAATGTAAACGGCGATGTTTTGAAAACAAATCAGAAATGTGAGGTTATGTTCATTTACTGCAACTAGATCATATTATTTATTGCCAAATAAGATCGCATATTGTAAGAATGTACCCAAGTGGAGAAATAATGAAACATCAAACTCTATATCGTAATCAACATTACGGGTTATTCATTAATTTTTTTAGTAAACAACTCACTAAAATCATGGCATTTTTTATTATTTGCTATATTGAGTGTATTTGTTGGAGAAAAATAATGTTCTGTCCTATTCAGAACATTAAAAAGGAGGAGCTTTCTTTATCACAAAAGCAGGAGCTGATAAAGAGAAATCAATAAAGAGCGAGGTGAAACAAGACTGTCATTGGTTGTAAAACAAAATTCATTGAAACGTGATTGGTCATTGACTAGCATTTGTGGCATGAGTTAAATAGCCATCAATAACATATTCGCCTAATTAGATTAAGTCTATTTTAAGGCCTCTCCTAGCGCATCATTACCATCATTATCAACTCTCATATCATCGGGGCAGCGTAACCCCTTAGTTTTTTATAATGCGCAATTTTGTCCAATGTGGAAACAATTGGTCCCATGCGATTCCGCTTTGAGCAAGTTTTACTGTATTAGAATATATATAAACTGAAGAGAGTGGATGAAATAGGGCACCTTTGTCATATTCCTTGATTTATTACGATTTCATATTTCGAATTTATATTTCCACTCCTTATTCAAATTAATAAGTAACTAATTCTAACTCACTGGCACTATCGAACACGTAGGTTCATGGCAGCGCGGACATAAGTTCTCCATACATCCCTATCTTGAGCTAATGTTTTCCAATCATCCCCTGCATAATCTACTTTCCTCAAATCGTTGATAATGTTATACTTCTACTTCATTCTTGGTCTACCAACTGGGTGTTTTCCCTCTGGTTTTCCTACAAGAAGCTCCATGCACCTCTTTCATTCCCCATTCGTGCCACATGTCCTACCCACCGCTGTCTACGAGACTTAACAATTCTTATTATATCTGGCTTCCTATACACATTATGTAGCTCACTATTATGTAGTTTTCTCCATTCGCCTGTCTGTTCATCTCTTTTTTGGCCTAATATTTTCCTGATAACTTTATTCTCAAATACTAGTAATCGTCTTTCCTCCCTTAAAGTAAGAGTCCATGTTTCGCAACCATATAATATAAATGGGAGAAATACCAGTTCTATTATTTTCACCTGGAAAGACGAAGGAGAGGAAGATCTCGAAACCTCGTGGATGCAAGAATTAAGAACTGGAATGAGAACAAGAGGAATGGAGAGAAAATGGCGGAAAGTGGAAGGGATCTAGAGAAGAGGTGGAGAAGGAAAAATAAAACTTTAGGCACAGAAAGGTGTGTAAACATTGAAAATCTGTATACAAATAAATAAATAAGCATATTTTCAGTTTAACGTTTTTTTAAAGGAGTTGGAACAAAACTATCTGTAATGCATAATAGCATGCATTTCCAGAATTGAGCCTATGTTTAATTTCTTTGTGCAACTCATTCCTATTTGCAATTATTGTTCCTAGATATTTGAATTCAACCATTTCTTCAAAATTTCCGTCATTTTTCATTAGTTGTCCATTTCCATTATATAATGCATTTCTATGTGTGAACAGTACATAATATAATCTATTTGTGGTGCGTTCAAGAGTTGTTCATGATACTTTAATAAGTTGAGTTTGTAGGCGATAATGGACACAGCAATAGCTCTCACGGTCTGTAATTTGCAAACCTAATTATCATCAGCACCCAGCGAAAAGCAGATGTCCCATAATGCAATTTCAGACTTCATGACACAGACTTGAGCCACAACTAAAATAAAATGATCGAACGTAAACTGTAGTAATGCTCTTGTTCCAACTGTTTTACTTTTAATAGGATATTTTTTTTACACAGGTTGAAGGAATAAAATAAAACTCAACCAACAAATTTTAAGGTTATTCAGAAATGTTGGTTCAGTGTTTTGACTCAATAAATATACATATAGGGGTACGCCGTAGCGTAGTGGTTAAGGCAGTCGAGGGTTCAAGTCCCGTTGGGGGTCAGGATTTTTAAACTGACCCAAACCCTCTGGCGGCACTATGGCCCTGGGGTCGACTCAGCCTCTAACGGAAGTGAGTACCAGACGCTTGTTCTGGGGGTAAAGGCGGCCGTCACGCAGGGCTGACAACCCGGCTGACGTAAAGTGCCGATTGTTTAGAAAAAGTGGGAGCCTTAACCTCCTGCTACCCCAAGGGCCTCCGGGCCTGTTGTGGGATCACTAAAATATATATACACACATGTCGGCCGCGGTGGACTAGTGGTTATGCTCCTTGCCTCTGGTCCCGAGGGTTCAAACCCGGCCGGGGTCGATGGATTTTTTTAGGATGGAAAAATCCAAGGAGCAAGTCCTCCGGGAGGGACTTTAAGCAGTGGATCCCGAGTCTGAAGATTTTTAGGCTCGTAAAAGATCCTTAAGCCTGAATGAAAAGGCCTCTAAGCAAAACTTACCGAATTTTCCCGTCCTAGTACTACCTTGGTTTCCTTGATGTCAGTATGAGGCGGAACGCTGACCACGGGCCACTCAAGTGACATCTGTACAAAAACAAGTGTAACTAAATTAGTATGGTTCAAGTTCTTCCTTGAAGGGGGAGAGCGCCTAAATCTCTGTTAAGGGAAAACATGGGCATATATAAAACATATATAGGGCCTATATATATTTTTCCAGTGCCCCAGGTTTGTCGTTTCGACATTTATGGTGTTCTCAAGTTGGGGCGCCTGGAAGGCGGGATTACGCTGCCCCGATGATATGAGAGTTGATGATGATGGTAATGATGCGCCAAGAGGGGCTGTAAACTAAACTTAATCTAATTAGGCGAATATGATTATGAAAATGATGGTCAGATGGTGTTCGGGGACTGTTTGGGCCTTAAAGTTTCCTGACATTTATCTTATAGGTGAGGAAAAACCTCACCCAGGAAACTTGTCCCGACCGGGGATTCAACCCGGGCCAGCTGCGTGACAAGGCAGCATGCTACCTCGAGACCACAGCGGTGGACATATTTGACTCAATATTGAGCAAAAGATTTACAGTTGTTCACCCTCTTCCCTTGTAGGTATTTTTACGTGCCCAATACCTCCCAAATCTGTGCTATTATAAGCTTGTGAAACCTGGAAACCAGTAAAATCATATAAAATAAATTGCAAGTATTTATAAATAGATGCCTAAAGAAAATACAAACAAAATTGACAGAAACAATATCAAATAAAGAATTATGGTAAAAACTGACCACAAAAAAATTACAATAGAAATAAAAAAAACGAAAATGGATAGGAAATACATGAAGAGGAGAACATGATTCGGTTGAAAGAATTGCATTGGATTGGAAACCAAAAGGATTAAGAGGAAGAGGCATACCAAAACAGATATAGAAGAGAACCATCCTTGAAGAAATTAAAAAAGGAGGGGAAAAACCCAGAGGGAAATGAAGAAGTTGGCTCAGAATAAGATCCGTTGGCGACGCTTTATGGATGCCCTATGCTCCTGACAGGAGATAAAGGGGATGATGATAAGGAGCTTTAAAGAACCCGACCAGATGAGATATGTTTTAATTCTGCATCACACAATACTTTTTGGTAATACAAGGAAATGTAGGGCTCACCGAATGAGTGATTAATGATGACCACCCAGCATCATGAGGAATTTGGGTAGCTACAACGAGTAGCGGCTCCAGATTGAGAAAATCAGCTATAACGGCTGGGGGACATGACATGTTGACCACATCTCACCCCTATACTGTCTAAATCAGAGTCGCCCAAACTTATTTGTAACGCGGGTCAAATTGAAGAAATATGAAGGTGGTGCGGACCAAGATCATATTATAGCTATTGTGGATTATTATTATTATTATTATTATTATTATTATTATTATTATCTCCAACTCTATTTAAAATTTATCTCGAAAGAGTACTAAGAGGCTGGAGGAAAAAATGTCAAAAAATGGGCGTACCTATCCAAAATACACATGTATATTCATTAAATTTTGCAGATACCAGGTATTAATAGCACAGGACCACGATGACATAGAATACAGGGTGGACCGCTCGAATGGACCTAATTTCAATTGCTTGTTACTGGCAAACGGTTGAAGATAGAAACTTAAAACAACGTTCATAGTACAGAAAAACTCACCAAGTTTCGAATCCTGTCGGTAGATGGCACAAAGATACGTTTCTCGTTCTTAGATTTAATTGTTTGTGAAAATGGCGACTCCGCAGATGAAAGCGCAAGCTGTTTTGTGGTATGCGGAGTTTAAATCAATCATTAGAGTTCAAAGGGAGTTCCGGCGTGTGTTTAACCGTGATGCTCCAACTGCTAGAAGCATAAAGAAGTGGCGTGATACATTATTAGCTACAGGATCTGTGTTGAAGAAGCATGGTGGTGGTCGCAGAGCATCCGATGAAATGGTAGCAAATGTTCAAGCCGCATTTGAGCGAAGCCCCCGGAAGTCATTAAGAAGAGCTTCGCGGGAACTTCAAATACCAAAATCGACATTACAACGGATTGTCCACAAACGCCTCAAACTGCACGCATATAAAGTGCAGTTAGTGCAACGTCTGGAGCCGAATGACATGCCGAAACGAGTGGAATTCGCCAATACGATGCTGGACCGTCTCGGCGCTGATCCTGACTTCATGACCAAGATTTTTCTTCTCGGACGAAGCCACTTTCCATTTGTCAGGCAAGGTAAACCGGCATAATGGTGCGGATCTGGGGATCGGAGAATCCTCACGCTATTCAAGAGCATGTTCGTGATAGTCCGAAGATGAATGTTTGGTGCAGTTGTCACATAATAAGGTCATTGGACCGTTTTTCTTCGCCGAGAAAACTGTTCGTGGTACCACATATCTTGACATGCTGGAGCAGTTCTTCTTTCCACAAATTGAACAACTGCAGCCTAACATCGTTTTCCAGCAAGATGGTGCTCCTCCCCACTGGTCCAATGAAGTTCGTACGACTTTGGACAACATTTTTCCTGGCCGTTGGATTGGTAGGGGAGGACCAATCGCGTGGCCCCCGAGATCTCCCGATTTAACACCACTGGATTTCTTTCTCTGGGGCTATGTCAAAGATAAAGTTTACACCACCCCAGTCAAAGACCTTCGTGATCTTCGTGAGCGCATCATAGAGGCTATTGAGAACATTCCAGAAGACATACTCCAACGTACTTGGCAAGAAATTGTTCATCGCTTTGATATCGTCACAGTGACTGCTGGGGCTCATATAGAGATGTGGTGATCTGGATATCAAAACTTGGTGAGTTTTTCTGTAATATGAACGTTGTTTTAAGTTTCTATCTTCAACCGTTTGCCAGTAACAAGCAATTGAAATTAGGTCCATTCGAGCGGTCCACCCTGTATATGGCTAAAAAACTAAAAGAAGAATATGAAAAATGGGGACTTTATATAAACATTGAGAAAACTAAATACCTGTGTATAGGAGAAGAAATGGAAAATATAAATTTCAACAATGGAGAAGAACTAAAACCTAGTATTGAATGCACTTATTTAGGAACAAAATTAGACCATTCAGGCGATAACACAGTGGAAATTAAAAATAGAATCGCACAAACAAAACAAACAACAAATGCTTTAAACTCTGTTTGGTGGAGCAAAAATATTACGAAAAATAGAAAATTACAAATATATCAAACCATAATTCAGAGCATTTTAACATATGGTGCTGAAGTCTGGCAAATCCCTACCAGGGAAATGAAAAGAATTTTAAGTACAGAAATGGATGTTTTAAGAAGATCGGCTGGAAAATCTAGAATGGACAGAATACGAAATAAAGAAATAAGGGAAATTATGGGTGTACAAGAGGAACCGGACATCATTGAAAAGAAAAGATTGCAGTGGTATGATCATGTCAAACGAATGCCAGAGCAAAGATTGCTAAAAATAGTTATGGAATGGATCCCTATGGAAAGGAGGAAGAGAGGAAGACCGAAGAAAACTTGGATAGAAGGGGTACAAGCAGCTATGAATATCAGAGGAATAGAGGAAGATCAATGGATGGATAGGGAGGAATGGCGTTTGGTTTCCGGAAGACGGCGGCAGCTGCCATGATACCGGATGATGATGATGATGATGATGATTATTATTATTATTATTATTATTATCATTACTATTATTGCTGTAGTTCAAACTTCAATTGCAAATTTCAAAAAAAAAATTAAAATAATATGGCCAATGGTGATGTAAAAAGAATGACAGAAGACAGATTCCCAAGAAGAATACTAGAATCGGTGTCACTTGGTAAAAGAAGAAGAAGAAGTAGAGGAGGATAAAAAATAACATGGATTGATATTGTTTTGAGCATCATGAGGGGAAAGATGATTGAACGATGGAGATTGGAATGACAGATATGTTTTGAATGACAGTAGATTAATATGGCGCAGGAAGATGTGAAATATTGTTGAAACCTGTTAAAATAAATGAATTTACTTACTTACTTACTCACTGGCACTATCGAACCCGTAGGTTCATGGCCGCGCGGACATAAGCTCTCCATACATCCCTATCCTGAGCTAATGTTTTCCAATCATTCCCTGTATAATCTACTTCCCTCAAATCATAGTTAATGTTGTTCTCCCACCTCATTCGTGGTCTACCAACTGGGCGTTTTCCCTCTGGCCTTCCTACAAGAAGCTTTCATGCACGTCTTTCATTCCCCATACGTGCAACATGTCCTGCCCATCGCAGTCTACGAGACTTAACTGTTCTTATTATATCTGGCTTCCTATAAAGACTATGTAGTTCATTGTTATGTAGTCTTCTCCATTCACCTGTCTGTTCATCTCTCTTTGGTCCACAAATTTTCCTAAGAACTTTATTCATTTATTATTATTAATAATATAAGGCTAAACGTGTGTTGATTCGCTAATTTTCTTGTTATGTCGTTATAACATATTTCACATGTTCTTGTTCCGTTACTGATAGACTAATATTATAGGTCTACCCTTAGCAAACTTACTTACTTACTTACTTACTCACTGGCACTATCAAACCCGTAGGTTCATGGCCGCGCGGATAAAAATAGCGGATAGGATCCTCCTTCTGACTAAAAAACCCGTTCCAAATGCAGGTCTTTCTGCACCCCCGTAGTATAATGCAAAGCTTCCTGATTCCTGACTACCTTCTCCTGGCCACCTAACTTCCTGTAAAGCGACTATATCCAAGGGCGATTCATCTAATTCCCGCGTTAATATCTCTAGTGCCCCGCTATTATATAAAGTCCTAACATTCCATGTTCCTAGGAACATGTCCCTGTGTTTGAGCCTTTGGCATGGGTTCCCTGAAGTAGTCCCCGCCCGGAAAACCGAATGGGGTACTACTTGACCTCCGGAAAATTTTACCACAGTTGAACCCATGTCCGCATTTCTTGACGGTTGTATATTTACGCTGAAAGATCGTCACTCTTTCGACCAAGGTACTTTTTTCGTCTAGATTATCACCTTCGACCAGTCCGGTAAGGGTAACCCTATCGGCAGCAATGCTAACGCCGGCATAGCTCTCAGGATCATTTAAGCACGCAAGCCACTCCGCCACGACAAGGTAAATATACCATGGAATATTTAAAATTATTAGAGCGCTACAGGTGCCGAATGGAAAGTGATGGAGGGCCGTATCCGGTCCGCGGGCCGTAGTTCAAGCGCGCCCCTGGTCTAAATTATTTGTCTACCACTGTGATTAACACGTGTAGTTTTGAGGCCAGCAGCCGGTTGGTAGTCCAAGGTCCTCCTAGGCTTGTCGCGCCAAGGAGCTACATATATTCATATAGGCCTACAGCTACATTTTCAGACAAGAATATTATTCCCAGACAGCAAAAAGGTTTTGCATTGTACACAATTTCGCGCTACAACACTGAGAAAAGTAGGCCTAATTAATTTAAGGTGAATTGGAATTCAGTGAAACCTATGTTGGAGAGCCCACTAGAGTTTTTTTTTATTTTTTTTTTTTTTAGGTGACAGAAAATTTGTCACTTTCGAATCTAATGGATAGGGATTCGTATGGAGAAAAATCAATTAAAGAATCTTTAAAAAATCTCGAAGATACCTTGAAACACGACACTGATGTATGGTGCTACCACACGTTTGAAGTATTTGTTTATTGAAGACAAGATGGCAGCCAGGAAGTACAGTATATCATAGCATCGAGAGATAATATAATACTGAGTTAATGAAAACTGGACTTTTCCAACAATAGTATGATACACTAGAATCTGTCTGTTGTTTACTATTCATAAGTTGCTCGTAACACATCTGTTGTCACGAGTCATTAATCCTATTGACAATATTTATTACTGTTTTTTATTAAAATTAAGAGAAAGTTATTTATAAATACGTGATGTAATGAATACATTATTTGAAGAACGATTCAAAGTTCATTACTAACCAGATAGAGATTAGTACACTCATTGCCAAGAAGTTTACAAGTCGTTACTCATAAGTAATGTAACGAGTGATTTCCAATTTATCTAGAGGAATTGGAAATCAAGAGTGCATTTATAAGGACTAATTAACGAATAAAATTAAGCTGTTTACTCACAAATAATTATTTAAATATATACTTATTTCAAAATATTAATATATTTAAAGTCCACCGCTATGGTCTCGAGGTAGCGGGCTGCCTTGTCACGCAGCGGGCCCGGGTTCGATCCCCGGTCGGGGCAGTTTTTCTGGGTGAGGTTTTTCTCGGGGTTTTTCCTCGCCTGCAAGACAAATGTCAGGAAAACTTTAAGGTCCAAACGATCCCCGAAATCATATGGCCATCATCATCCTTATCATCATTATCATCATCCTTCACCGGTGCGGAAAGCAACGGGAAGCTACCACACCTACAATTCCCTAGTAAAGCTGCATAGCATGAAAAAGCTATGATTGCAGTGAAGGACCTGCCTTCGGGCAGAATTACTATGGATGGATATATTTCAAGTAAACAGCGATGTTTGAAAACAAATAAGAAATGTTTGGTTGTTTCATTTGTTCATCACTGCAACTTACTATTTATTGCCAAATAGGATCACAATATTGTAACAATGCACTATAGTGGAGAAAAAATGAAACACATCATACTGTACATTATAATCAATATTATAGGTTAAGTCCACCGCTGTGGTCTCGAGGTAGTGTGCTGCATTGTCACGCAGCGTGTCCAGGTTCGATCACCGATCGGGACAAGTTTCCTGGGTGAGGTTTTTTCGGGGTTTTTCCTCACCTGTAAGACAAAGTCAGGATACTTTAAGGCCCAAACGGTCCCCGAAGATCATCTGACCTTCATTATCATCAATATCATATTCACCTCATTAGATTAAGTTCAGGTTTAAGGCCTCTCCTGGCGCATCATTACCCATCGTCATCACCCATCATATCATTGGGGCAGCGTAACCCCGCCTTTCAGGCGCCCCAACCTCAGAAGTGGGTTACCATACGCCAATGCCAGGAGAGAATACCTGAAATGTCGAATGACAGATGGCATTGAACATATATATATATGTGTTGTGTGTGTGTGTGTGTGTGTATTAATTCATTTTTTCGGAAACATCTCAATAAAATCAGCATTTAAGAACACAATTATTGAACACACAATTATCAAATGTGTAGGTCGAAGGGATCTGTTCATTATTTGCTATATTCAACGTATTTGTTAGAGTCAGTCACTGCAAAATAATGCTCTGACCAGTTCAGAATATTAAAAAGGAGGAGTTTTCTTTATCTTGGTAATTAATATTTGATAATTATCGAGGAGAAACACGACAGTTATTGGTTGTAAACAAAATTCATTGAAACGTGATTGGTCATTGACTCCCATTTGGGGTATGAGTTGAATAGTGAAGCAAATGGTCCCGCGACGTACCGAGTGGTTTAAGGTATGATGCCTCTGTGTAGAGCTACGGGACTTGCATTAGTTCAAGTCCCCATGAGGGAATATATTTTCTCATGGGAATTCAGCCATTATGGGGGCGGTGTTTAACCAGTATCATGAGGAAATTGGGTAGCTACAATGACCATCGGCTGTAGATTGAAAAAACCAGCTATAACGGCTGGGGACCCGACATATTGACAATATGTTACCCAAATTCTGGCTGGATGATCATCTACCTCTGTGATGTGAGGCCACTAGCCGGCTGGTAGCCCCAAGGGCCTTCTAGGCCTGTCGCGCTATGGAGTTTTATTCAAGCAAATGGAATGTTTACACAATACAAACATTTTTATGTTTTTTTTATATGGCCATTTGTTTGATTATATAACTCATGCCCCGAATGGGAGTAAACGACCAATCACGTTTCAATGAATTTTGTTTTACAACCAAACACAGTCGTCTTACACCTCAATAATGTATCGAATTTTGAGTACCAAAATAAACAAAGCTCCTCCTTTTTTAATATTCTGAACAGGTCAGAGCATTATTTTTCAGTGACTGACTCTCTAACAAATACGTTGAATATAGCAAATAATGAACAGATTCCTTCGACCTACATATTTGATAATTGTGTGTTTAATAATTGTGTTTTGAAATACTGATTTTAATGAGTGATTTCCGAAAAAAAAACCTATAATGGTGGTGTCCACCGCTGTGGTCTCGAGGTAGCGTGCTGCCTTGTCACGTAGCGGGCCCGGGTTCGATTCCCGGTCGGGACAGGCTCCTGGGTGAGGTTTTTTCGGGGTTTTTCCTCACCTGTAAGGCAACTGTCACGAAGCTTAGGGCCCAAAGGTCCCCGAAAATCATCCGGCTATCATTATCATCAATATCATCCTTCACCGGTGTGGAAAGCAACGGGAAGCTACTGCACCTTTAAATCCCTAGTAATGCTGCAAAGTATAGCATGAAAATGCTATGATTGCAGTGAAAGACGTGCCCTCGGGCAGAATTACTATGGATGGATAATGTTGGTTATAATATACAGTTTGATGTGTTTAATTTTTTCTCCACTAGGGTGTGTTCTAACAATATTGCGATCCTATTTGGCAATAAATAATATGATCAAGTTGCAGTGATGAACAAATGAAACATAACCAAACATTTCTCATTTTTTTTTAAACATCGCCGTTTTCATTAAATATATAAATATTTTAAATAATGATTTGTAAGTAAACAGCTTAATTTTATTCGTTAAATAGTCCTAACAAGAGCTCTCTTGATTTCGAAATCCTCTAGATGAATTGAAAATCACTCGTGGCATTCTTATGATAATTTTGCACATTTACAATTACTTTTGATCCCATATGTTATGGTTCATTGATCTATTCAATTAATATTAGTTTTTCCGTGATACAAAATAGCTATAGGCACTACTTTTTTTTTGTTGACAAATTATATACCAGTTATCGGTCTCGGAGATCAAGGGCTTAAGTTCTTTACCTCCGGTCTCGATGGTCGCGGATTCAATCCCAGCCGGGGTCGTTAGATCCTTTAGGCTGGAAAAATGCAAGAGACAAAACATCTGGTAAGGACTTTCGAGCCATGGATCCTTTTTGGACTCGTAAAATAACATCAACCCTAAATTATAACATCTGAGCAAAATTTAATCGAGTATCTAAGTAAAAGCTTAGTTACCTACTAAATGCTAATTTGTCATTTTCTGACGTCTGTAGGGACATAAGCACACCTAAATCAGCATGGTTATTTAACCCCCGTAAGGGCACATCCTTGCTCCAGTTGGAAATGTAGGGCCTACTGCTAAATTATTGAGAGAGAGAAAAAAAAACAGACATGTACCAGCTAATTTTGTGATAATCATTTTTCTTTGAAATTGTCAAGAAATATTTACCTCAGTGAGTGTATATATAAATCCTGGTAAACAATTAGTAATTACACAAGTAAACAAGTGAAGACACTCAATTGAAAATATACCTATTGACGAATCTACCTTAAATATTTGCAAATTATTCATTATTACGTTTCGAAATTTGATACAAATTGGGCCAGCCCGTTCTCTGTAAATATTGTGTGTACCAGTTGTTCAATGGTCCTGCGCCATAGTCGATCGGTTCAAGGCATCATGCCTTGATGCAGAATTACTGGACTTGCCTTGGTTCGAGATCTCATGAGTGAAAAAAAAAAGCTCGATTTTTTGGCGAGTGTAGGTACAGGTAACCTCTGCATCGTGAGGAATTTGGGTTGCTACAATAATTAGAGGTTTCCAGGTTAAAAAAAACTAGCTATAACGGCTAGGGGATCCGACATTCAGACCACATGTCACACTTCTATTGGCAGATCTTCTAGGCTTCTCGCGCCATGGAGTTTAGTTGTTCAATTACCGATTCATTAGTGATCATCTTACCAATAAACCAAACAGTATTACTTAATATTTGTTCATTAAATTTTTATATAAGACTAGCCAATACCTGGCGTGCACTGCTACGCCTAAATAAAATGAAAATTAATGTGCTTTTATGTTTAGTTAAATAATTAAGGAAAAAATGTATAGGCCCCTATAGTAATTATTTTTAGATACCCCGTGCTGTTTACCTGGCTTTGTCCGAGAATCTACTCATCCCGATCTTCTTGGCATACATGAGCTGAAAGACAAAAATTAATGTACTTCTTATGAATAGTTGAACAAGTAAAATGAAAAATAATTATAAATGTATATGCCATAGGCCTATCGTATTTATTTTAAGATTCCCGGTGCTGATTACCCGGTGTTGCCCGGGAATCTACTTATCTCGATCTTCTTGGCATAAATGAGCTAAAAGACAAAATTCGTTATAGTGAGTTATCCGTAAAAGAATACCAGCCATGTGCTGCTATGCTTGCACAGGAATCTACTTACTTGTCTGGATCTTCTTGGCATCAATGAAAGACAAAATTGGTTAATGTGAGTTTTCCTTAAGAGATAAACAGATGCTGTCGCGGACTTTTTTGTAGAACTTTTTGAGATATTCAATTCTGTGTACATTAATTTTTGTGAATTTGTTATGATTTAGACAGCGTTTGCCATTTGATCGTCGAAAGAGCTACTTTTTTCATGTCTTCCATTACAAAGGACGATTTTTAAGGGTGTAGGAGTTGAGTATCACAACTCTCTTATAGCCTATGTTCATCCCGAGAATCTCCTGAACATTTTACAAAAAAAACCATCACAATCGGATCAACGGTATGGCCGTGCATAAAGTACGAACAAACAACCATTCATTTTTATATATTAGATGTAGCATTCTGGGTAATATGAAACATTTATTTAGCCCTAACTACTCACGATGATCCTAAATATTAAATCTCAAACGTGATATTTTCAGTTTAATGTTTTTGTTTGGGACTCTTGTCCCCCCAACTTCTCTTAAAAAATCATTAAATTGAAAATACATGTAATACTGTTATTCTCACAGTTACATTTTATGGATGCAAAACATGGACTCTTACTTTAAGAGAGACGAAAATATTACGAGTATTTGAGAATACAGTTCCTAGGAAAAATGTTGGACCAAAGAGAGATGAACAGATAGACGAATGGAAAGGCTAATATAACAGAGAGCTACATAATATTTATGGGAAGCCAGATATAATGAGAACAGTTAAGTCTCGTAGACTGCGATGGGCAGGATATGTGGCACGAATGGGGAATGAAAGACGTGCATGGAAGCTTCTTGTAGGAAAATCAGGGAAAACGCCCAGTTGGTAGACCAATAATGAGGTAGGAGAATAATATTAACTATGATTTTAGGGAAGTAGATTATACAGGGGATGATTGGAAAACATTGGCTCATGATAGGGATATATTGAGAGCTTATGTCCGCGCGGCCATGAACCTACGGGTTCGATAGTGCCAGTAAGTTAGTTAAGTCTCCTAGATTGATACGGGGAGGACAAGCGGCACAAATGGGGAAAGAAAGAGAGGCATGCAAACTCCTTGAAGGGGAAAAAAAAACTCCAAGCGCGACAGGCCTAGAAGGCCCTTGGCTGACCATGCGGCAGCTGGCCTCACATCCACATGTGTTAATCACAGAGGTGGACAATTATCTAGCAAGTGTAGGGGTGACATGTGATCAGCATGTCGGATCCCCCAGCCGTTATAGCTGGTATTCTCATCCTGGAGTCGCTACTTATTGTAGCAACCCAAATGCCTCACGATGCTGGGTGGGCACCGGTCCCATACTGGCAGAAATTCCATGAGAAAATTTCTTCCCCCATGGAGACTCGATCCAGAGCCCGTAGCTCTGCGCCAAGGCTTCTTGCCTTAACCACTCGGGACCCTTGAAGGAAAACCAGAGGAAAAGCACCCAGTAGACATACCAAGAATGAGGTGGAAGAATAAGATAAACCATGATTTGAGGAAAATAGATTATACAGGGGATGATTGAAGTACGTCAGTCCAGGATAGGGGGTATGGAGAGCTTGTGTCCACACGCCACGAACCTACGGTTTCGATAGTTCCAGTGAGTTAGTATGTGTTAAGGGGAGGGGGAAATAGGGGTTATGCCTAAATCCCGCTGATATTTCAGCATACGAGTTCTCAAACCCGCATTCTACTGTATGTAGTTTCTCTCTCTTTTTTTCTCTCGGACAATACCGTACATTAGTGTAATTAAATATGTAGATAGGCTCCCATTTGTTATAATAGGATTGAATTTACCCAGATTACTGATGAAGAGAGAGATAAAAGTTTGACAGTCAACTGGGGTCTGTGACCCAGAGATTTGGTGGCAGAGACTTTAACACTCTTTCCAAAATTAACTCGAGAGGCTTGCAAGTTGGCAGTGAAAAGAATAACATCAGTTTAGATAGCCAAGGTCGAGCGCGCTTCAGGACAAACATTTGCGTAAACTTTAACAAGAAGCCAGAAAACTTACAAGAATACTGAGTTGCACCTGACACATTGACATACTCACTATCGCTATAGTAAACTTACTGCAATGTGAATTAAAACCCGCGCGGCAAACTTTACATTGCGTTAACATAAACTTTATTATGTACAGAAAAACCTCCTTACTCGCAGGGGATATGTTCCGCAAATATACCACGAAAACAGAATCCGCGAATATGGAATGAGAATTTGTATCGGTATATAGGGGATACGTTCCAATGTTACAGAATAAAATAAAAATTATCATAAGTAATGCCACGAGTGTTTTCCAAATTATCGATAAATTCACGACTCACGAAGTGAGAATTTGTATCGGTATATAGGGGATATGTTCCAATGTTACAGAATAAAATAAAACTTATCATAAGTAATGCCACGAGTGATTTCCAAATTACCGATAAATTCACGACTCACGAAGTGAGGAGTGAATTTATCTAGAGAATTTGGAAATCAAGAGTAGCATTTGTTAGGATTATTTAACGAATAAAATTAAGCTCTTTACTAAAAAAATAATTATTTGAATATAGTTACCGGTGTTTTAAAATATTTATATAGTTAATGTGAACGGCGATGTTTGAAAACAAATTAGAAATGTGAGGTTATGTATATTAACTGCAACTCGATCATATTATTTATTGCCAAAAAGGATCACAATATTGTAAGAATGCACTCTAGTGGAGAAATAATGAAACACATTAAACTATTATAATCAACATTATAGGTTAATCATTTATATTTTGAATAAACAACTCAGTAAAAATCACTGAATCTATTCATTATTTGCTATATTCAATGTATTTGTTGGAGAAAAATAATGGTCTAACCTGTTCAGAATATTAAAAAAGGAGGAGAGTTCTTTATCACAAAAGCAGGAGCTGATAAAGAGAAATCGATAAAGAGCGAGGTGAAACACGACTGGCATTGGTGTAAAACAGAATTCATTGAAATGTGATTGGTCATTGACTACCATTTGCGACATGAGTTAAATAGTCATAAGTAATGCCACCAGTGATTTCCAAATTATCAATAAATTCACGACTCACGAAGTGAGGAGTGAATTTACCTAGACAATTTGGAAATCAAGTGTGGCATTTGTTAGGACTGTTTAACGAATAAAATTAAACTTTTTACTCGCAAATCATTACTTAACTATAGCTATTTTAAAATATTTATATATTTAATATAAACGGCGATGTTTGAAAACAAATCAGAAACGATTGGTACGCTTCATTTGCTTCTTTTGTTCTCTATGGTTCATCACTGCAACCAGATCATATTAATTATTGCCAAAGGAACGCAATATTATAAAATTGTACTCTAGTGGAGAAAAAAATGAAACAACATTAAACTGTATTAATTCATTTATGATGTCCTATGATGTAAATATGACAATTATATTTTTCTGGAACGTTATTACCTGGGAAAAAATACATTTAAGAAAGTGCAAACAGTGATTTCTTTTTTTGGTGGTATAATCAATTGCTACAAATGTTTTTATATTAACTCCGCATGCGATATCTGCTGACATTCATGCCCTATATATACAATCTGGTAGCCGTATTTTTTAGAGAGTTCAGTCAACTGCAAAATAATGCTATTACCTATTCACAATGTTAAAAAGGAGGTGCTTTCTTTATTGTGATAAACTTTAGTTGGTAAATTCTGGATGAAACATGACTGTGATTGGTTTGAAATATGATTGGTCATTGACTCCCAGTTGGGGCATGAGTTGAATAGTCAAAATAAAATCAATTAATGAGAGATTTTGAACAATTTCTATTAATTACAATGGACAACAGCCAAAAAGTTACGGAAGTAAAAGTGACCGTTTTATATTAAGATAAAACTCCTAATTACGAATATGAAAATTAAAATTATAACAATGGTCAGGTTTTTAAATTACGAGTATCAGCATGTCTAATGTTACTGCGTATGCTGTGAATATTGTAGTAAGTTTGATGGTCATAATTAATGCCACGAGTGATTTCCTAATAATCGAAGTGAGTCGTGAATTTATCTAGAGAATTTGGAAATCAAGAGTGGCATTTGTTAGGACTATTTAACAAATAAAATTAAGCTGTTTACTCACAAATCATTATTTAACTATAGTTATTTTAAAATATTTATATATTTAATGTAAACGGCGATGTTTGAAAACAAATGAGAAACGATAGGTACGCTTCATCTGCTTCTTTTGTTTATCACTGCAACCATATCATACTATTTATTGCCAAAGGAACGCAATATTGTAAGAATGCTCTCTAGTGGAGAAAAAATGAAACACATCAAACTGTATATTAATTCATTTCTGATGTCTTATGATGTAGGCTAAATATGACAATTATATTTTTCTGGATTATTACCTGGGAAAAAATACATTTAAGAAAGTGCAAACAGTGGTTTCTTTTTTTGGTGGTATAATAAATTGCTACAAATGTTTTTATATTTACTCCTGCAAGCGCTGTGTGTTGACATCTATGCACTATATATACAATCTGGTAGCCGTATTTCTCTCGGGCTCAGTCACTGCAAAATAATGGTCAGACCTTTTCAGAATATTAAAAAGGAGGAGCTTTCTTTAATATGGTAAATATAACACTGATAAATATTTCGTGAAACACGACTCTGATTGGTTGTAAAACAGAAATCATTGAAACGTGATTGACTCCAATTTGGGGCATGAGTTAAATAGTCAAGGAAACACCCTTAGAGGAGGGGAGACAGTGACAGCTGTATAATAAAGATAAGGATTATGATGACCATATGAAGTTAGGGTCCGTTTGTGCCTTAAAGTTTCCTGATATTTCTTACAGGTGAGGAAAAAATCCGAAATAAAATCATCACCCTGGAAACTTGTCCCGACCGGGGATCGAACCCGTGTCCGCAGCATGCGAGGCAGCGTCGTTACCCACAGTCCATATCAATTAGGTATATATCTGTGTACCCAGTACTTCCGCTTTAACCAAGCAAATTTAGTTACACTTATTTATCTATAGATGTCAACGAGTGATGTGTGATATCACCTCAGTAAGACACCTAGTAGGTAACTAAGGTATTACTGGGTTGGTTAACGGTGAGTAAATTTTGCACAGAGGCCTCTTTATTTAGGCTCGCCGTTATTTTACGAGCCTAAAAATCTTCGGACTCGGAACCTACGGCTTAAAGTCCCTCCAGGAGGAATTCTCCCGTCGATTTTTCCATCCTAAAAATCCATCGATCCCGGTCGGGTTTGAAACCGCGATCCTCGGGACTAGAGACAAGGAACATAAACACTAGACCAACCCGACCGTCGACCGTAATAGTATAGACCTACCTTATTGCTCTTTCTTAGGTCTATGGTTACTAAATCAAACACACACACACACACACACACATATATATATATATATATATATATATAATAGGCTACTAGTTTGAGCGTTAATTACAGTAGATAATGAATTTTTGTGTACCATACTTTACTGGTTCAGTGAAACATAAACCTTATTGTCACTACCATTTTAAAAGAAATACTTCTGTAATCATTATTATTGTTATTATTATTATTGTTATTACGGTTATTATGGTTGTTATTATTGTTATTAGTCCCGCGCCGTAGCCGTAGCCGAGCGGTTAAAGTAGGAAGCCTTGGCGCAGAGCTACGGGACTTGCGCTGGGGGTAGAAATTTTCTCATGGTATTTCGGCCAGTATGGGACCGGTGCCCACCCAGCATCGTGAGGCAATTGGGTAGCTACAATAAGTAGCAGCTCCAGGTTGAGGAAACCAGCTATAACGGCTGGGGGACTCGACATGCTGACCACATGTCACCCCTACACTGGCTGTTGATCATCTACCTCTGTGATTGACACATGTGGATGTGAGACCAGCAGCCGGCTGGTAGGCTAAGGGCCTTGTAGGCCTGTCGCGCCAGGAGCATTATTGTTATTATTGTTGTTATTGTTGTTGTTGTTATTATTATTATTATTATTATTATTATTATTATTATTGTTATTATTATTAATGAAAAAAATTACTCGCCACTGAAATGGACTACTGGAGACGTGCTGCAAGAATATCCAGGAAGGATAAAATCAGAAATTCATATATAAAAGAAAAAATGCAGGTACAATATTCAATATTAGATTTTATAAAGAAGAAACAATTAGATTGGTACGGACACATTAGAAGGATGGGAAGAAGGAAGACTACCTAAGATAATCATGGATTGGGAACCACAGGGAAGGAAAAATAAGGGTAGACCAAATATTACGTGGATTCAGGGAATCAATGAAACTAAGAGGGAATGGGAAATAGAAGAAGATATATGGATGAACAGACAAGAATGGAAAAATGTGTTGAAACAAATGTGTAGTTAACTGTGAACATGGATACCGGAAAAATGTATATTCATTGTAAAAGCCGGAATAATAAAAAATTATTATTATTATTATTATTATTATTATTATTATTATTATTATTAAATGGGGACTAAAGGTGGATATGGAAAAAACCAAGTATATGGCCATAGGAGACATTCATCAAGAGTTGATACTGGAAGATGAAAAGGGAGTAATTAAACACATACAGGTATACAAATATTTGGGAGTAAATATTACAGAAGATGGGAAGCAGGAAAATGAAATAAGATCAAAGATAAACTCAGGAAAATATGCAATATCTGCCCTGAATGGAATATTACGGGATAAACATATCAGAAAGGTAATAAAGTCAACATTTTTAAAACAATAGTTAGAATTATTATGACTTATGGGTCAGAGGTTTGCTTTATAAATGTTCAGTTGAAAAAAAAAATAATGGTAGCAGAAATTGACTATTGGAGAAGATCTGCTAGGATATCAAGGAGGGAGAAAATTATAAATGAAATTATAAAAGAGAACATGAATGTACAAAACTCAAATTTAGAATTTATTCAAGAAAAGCAACTGGAATGGTACGGATATATTAGGCGAATGGAGGACGAAATATTACCGAAGAAAATAATGGAATGGACACCATCACGAACGAGAGGGAAGGCCGACCAACTCTCAGGTGGATCCAAGGAATTAGAGAAACTTTGAAGGACAGGGAAATAGAGGAAGAAATGTGTTATAATAGAGACGAATGGAGGATAATTATAAAGCGAAATGCAAGAGAAATCATTGGTGCCGGGAAAATGTATCAACATTGTTAAAACCGGAAATATATTATTATTATTATTATTATTATTATTATTATTATTATTATTGTCGCGTATTACTATTATTACTAATACTATTACCATTATTAATATTAATATTACTATTACTGTTATTATTATTAATATTATTATTATTATTTTACCCCCGATGAACCCATGTCCGCATATCTTGACTGTTGTATTTTTACGGTGAAAGATCGTCACTCTTTCGCCCAAGGTACTTTTTTCGTCTGGCTTATCACCTTCGACCAGTCCAGCATGGGTAACCCTATCGGCAGCAATGCTACCGCCGGCATAGCTCTCAGGATCATTTAAGCACGCAAGCCACTCCACCACGACAAGGTAAAGATACCATGGAGGGAGGGAAGTAGATTATACAGGGAATGATTGGAAAGCATTAGCTCAGGATAGGGATGTATGGAGAGCTTATGTCCGCGCGGCCATGAACCTTCGGGTTCGATAGTGCCAGTGAGTAAGTAAGTAAGTATTATTATTATTATTATTATTATTGTTATTATTACTATAACTGTTATTACTATTACTAATATTATCATTATTATTATTGTTATTATTATTATTATTTTATTATTATTATTATTATTATTATTGTTGTTGTTGTTGTTATTGTAACAGAAGAAAGGGAAGACCTGAAGAAGGTTGGAAGGATGGTATGAGAAGAAGTATGAGTGAACTGGGACTTACAGAAGAGGATGTTCTGGACCGCAACAAATGGAGAAGACAAATTTCTTGAGGGGTTGGAAAACTATTGTATTGTGAATAATTCTAAAATAACAATTAGTATTATTAGGCTTATTATTATTTATTATTAGGTATACTATTACTTACTCACTGGCACTCTCGAACCCGTAGGTTCATGGCCGCGCAGACATGAGCTCTCCATACATCCCTATCCTGAGCTAATGCTTTCCAATCATTCCTGTATAATCTACTTCCCTCAAACCATAATTAATGTTATTCTCCCATCTCCTTCTTGCTTTACCAACTGGGCGTTTTCCCTCTGGTTTTCCTACAAGAAGCATGCATGCACGTCTTTTATTCCCCATTCGTGCCACATGTCCTGCCCATCGCAGTCTACGAGACTTAACTGTTTTTATTATATCTGGCTTCCTATAAAGACCACGTAGTACACTGTTAACTAGTATTCTCCATTCACTTGTCTGTTCATCTCTCTTTGGTCCAAATGTTTTCCTAGGAACTTTATTCTCAAATACTCGTAATCTCCTTTTCTCCCTTAAAGTTAGTAAACATAATATAATTACTTCCTATTAGCATTATAGTCATTTTTTTAATGTTTTATATATCTCTTCAGAGGGCGTTATATAGTTAACATTTACAACTAATACTAATGAATAATAGTTAAAAAACTAAAAAATGTAGAATAATTTTAATTTCCAACACGCTTGGGATAAAATTAAAGTGGTCAACAAAAAAATCATCTCCAACACATATACAATAAAACTAGAGTTGTCAACAAAAATAAAATAATTTTACCATCAAAAGCGTGGGGTGCTCTATATCAATTAATTTATTTGATAATAAACAGATATTGGTAAAAGTAAAGTCTATAAGAAGAAGATGTAAAAACCATAAAAAGCACCCCACACTTTTGATGGTATTTTTTTTTTCTGTAGATAACTCTAGTTTTATTATAAATGTGTTGGA
The DNA here is from genome assembly GCA_030220185.1 of Diploptera punctata. Classification (NCBI taxonomy): domain Eukaryota; kingdom Metazoa; phylum Arthropoda; class Insecta; order Blattodea; family Blaberidae; genus Diploptera; species Diploptera punctata. The sequence continues at coordinate 754,566 of JASPKZ010003056.1, forward strand.
GATGATTTTTTTGTTGACCACTTTAATTTTATCCCAAGCGTGTTGGAAATTAAAATTATTTTTCATTTTTTAGTTCAGTTTTGTAATGAAGCGTGTTGTTTTAGTTTTTTAACTATTTTTAACTATTTTATTTTTTAGTTTTAATATTTTACAGAATAAGATAAAAATGTAAATATCTTTAAATTCGATAATATTGAAGTATGAGTCAAAGTAATACTCTTCTAAGAAAAAATCATCCGGGCCAGATTTGAAACAGCGACCTATGGATTACTGAAATTATATACCACTACAGTCCATCCCTCTACCAACTGAGCTCTTATAATGATTGACTAAAAAGTTGATAATTCCGCAACCTATTATACCGGTTCTTATTTTTTTCAGATGATTCTGGCCATGAAATTATTGTATTGTCATTGGTCCTTTACAAGTATACAAAGTTTCAAGTCGATCCAATGATTTTAAGTGGGTGAAAATCGTGTTGAAATATTCCGTTACATAATTACACAAACACTTTTTTTTATTTTCTGAAGATTCTGGCCGTGATTTTGGAAAAAGAAAAATGAAATTATTGTATTGTCATTGGTCCTTTACAAGTATACAAAGTTTCAAGTCGATCCAATGATTTTAAGTGGGTGAAAATCGTGTTGAAAGATTCCGTTACATAATTACACAAACACTTTTTTATTTTCTGATGTTTCTGGCCGTGATTTTGGAAAAAAAATGAAATTATTGTATTGTCGTTGGTCCTTTACAAGTATACAAAGTTTCAAGTCGATCCAATGATTTTAAGTGGGTGAAAATCGCGTTGAAAAATTCCGTTACATAATTACACAAACACTTTTTTTTGATTTTCTGATGATTCTAGCCATGATTAAAAAAAATTATGATCGCGTTGAAAGATTCCGTTACATAGATAGATACAGGTCAAACTAATATAAAGCGTCTAAAAAGTGGTTAGCATTACACTTTCTTCTGTTCAATTTCAATGTTTGAAAATAAAAAATTAAATTCTAGGATATTTAAATCTGAAGTGAATGGGTTAATTTGTTTAATTTCAGTCGTACATTATAAAAAAAATTATGGCGTATTTTTTTAAGAATTAAAGGGCGGGGTATGAATGGCAACAACTCTTAGTATTTTATCGTTTTAGCATAGCACTTATAGATCTCTCCAGACTGGTAGGGCCTACTTGAGCCATCTTTGTCTTCTATGAAATTAATGCAGTGAACTATCCCTAGTGGACGTTAAGCTGAAAATATATAAAACTATTATTCTACCAGTTATATTATATGGGTGCGAAACATGGACTCTTACTTTAAGGGAGGAAAGGAGATTACGAGTATTTGAGAATAAAGTTCTTAGGAAAATGTTTGGACCAAAGAGAGATGAAAAGACAGGTGAATGGAGAAGACTACATAACAATGAACTACATGGTCTTTATAGGAAGCCAGATATAATAAGAACAGTTAAGTCTCGTAGACTGCGATGGGCAGGACATGTTTCACGTATGGGGAATGAAAGACGTGCATGGAAACTTCTTGTAGGAAAGCCAGAGGGAAAACGCCCAGTTGGTAGACCAAGAATGAGGTGGGAGAACAACATTAACTATGATTTGTGGGAAGTAGATTATACAGGGAATGACTGGAAAGCATTAGCTCAGGATAGGGATGTATGGAGAGCTTATCTTCGCGCGGCCATGAACCTACGGGTTCGATAGTGCCAGTGAGTAAGTAAGTATCCCTAGTGGTAAAATCGTCCGGAGAGTATAACTTGTTCACTACTTCATTCTCTTACCGTTGTTTAAGAATCGTGAATCATGCTACAAACCTTCCCTCCATGGACCCTCATGATCGCTTAACTTGGTACTACTATTTTCAGTTACATTTCTCGGATAGTTCCTCCAGTCGTTTTTCACCTAATTAATTAAACTTCACGTGAAAAACATATTATTATTCTTCACGAATGCAACTTAAATCTAATTTTAAGAGATAAGCAACGTGATTTCTACTTTACTATCGATATAAAGGTTCACCCATGCAGGTTCGATGGGATTCATGCCAAAGCTTTAAAGGAAGCATTTTGCATATGTTTGTGGATAAGAAAAAGTCGACATTTGCGTACTGCATGCGAAATGCTTCGATTCATTATCATGCATAAAGCATGTTGTCTTCATTGCCATTGTTGGCCATGAAAACATAGATGGCTTGTTTTGTCTTCTGTGTAAAGTCTGCCTTCGTGCATTATGAATGAAACTTCTTCGGATATAAAACAGTAATTCTGTATTCTTCGTTCAAATACGCAATTTTCAGGAAATTCCGATGTCAAATAGAAATATTTTTATTGAAAACGTATTTACCGCTGATTATATCCAGGGGTCGATTTTTCAGTTGATTAAAGCATATCAATTGTATGTGATAGCTATGGCTAAGAATTACAAAATGTCTCATATTTTCGCGAGTGATATATCTAATTGAAAATACGTATATTTCATTAAAAATAATTGATTAAAATGCTTTATTGTCCTCTTTTTGAATTGTTAGTTTATAGCATCAATAAAGGCAATATTAAAATCTCAACAGAAAAATCTAAAGTCATGGCTTTCCTAGTAAAATTGTTATTAATAATAAAATATTAGAACAAACTAACACATTTAACTATCTCGGATACCAAGTTACATACGAAGAAGAAAAACATTTTAGTCAAAAAATTATAAAATTTAACAGAGTAACAGGAATTATAAATAATATTTTCAAGCCAAACACAGTACATCAACACACACGAACTAGAAATTATAAAACACTGGCCAGACCCATATTATGTTATGGAGTGAGGCCTGGACAATTCGCAGTGTAGAGGTCAATTTCACCAACAGAGGTAACTGTATTGCGCCAGTTTTCCCCGTATATAATGTATAGCTTAAACTGGCGTAATAAAGTTACCTCTGTTGGTGAAACCGACCCTAGATGAACAAAGACTAACTGCGGCAGAATTGAAATTTATGAGACGTACTGCAGGTTACTCAAGAACAGACCATAAAAGGAATCCTGAGATACTCAAAGAATTACAAACAGAATCAGTCATGGAATATGTACAAAAATACAGAAACATCTGGAAATCTCACGTAAGAAGAATCAGTAGAACAAGAATACCACGTCAGATCTTAAATTGCCAGCCACCAGGCAAGAGATCTTTGGGCAGACCCTTCAAACGTTGGATTGAGACCGTAACAGACCACTAGGTCTATCACATCAAAGGAAGAAGAAGAAGAAGAAGTTTATAGCATCTTTATATATAAAAATGAGTGTGAGTACGTTTGTCTGTCTGTCTGTCTGTCTGTCTGTCTGTCTGTTTGTCCTTCATGGACTCAAAAACTTCTTGATCGATCTGAATGGGGGGTTTCTTTTCTTTCCCATCATTTAGAAAAAAAATTCTGGGAGAATTATCGTATATAACACATTACCCTGCGTACTATAAGGCCAGGGCTAAAAAAAAGGGTATCAGTGCACTAAAAGAAGTAGCTTTTTGGACGCTTAAATGACTTACGCTGCCAAAACCATAACAAATACACCAAATTAATGTACACGGAATTGAAGATCTCAAAATATCTACAGAAAGTTCGCGACAGCATATGTCTATCTTTTACGGACTATTTAATTCATGCCCCAAATGGGAGTCAATGACCAATCACGTTTCAATGATTTCTGTTTTACAACCAATCAGAGTCGTGCTTCACGAAATATTTATCGGTGTTATAATTACCATATTAAAGAAGGTTCCTCCTTTTCAATATTCTGAACAGGTCTGACCATTATTTTGCAGTGACTGAGCCTGTGAGAAATACGGCTACCAGATTGTATATATAGTGCATGAATGTCAACACATGCCGAATGCGGGAGTTAATATAAAAACATTTGTAGCAATTTATTATACCACCAAAAAAAGAAACCACTGTTTGCACTTTCTTAAATGTATTTTTTCCCAGGTAACAATCCAGAAAAATCTAATTGTCATATTTACATCATACGACATCAGAAATGAATTGATATACAGTTTGATGTGTTTCATTTTTCTCCACTAGAGAGCATTCTTACAATATTGCGATCCTTTGGCAATAAATAGTATGATCTGGTTGCAGTGATAAACAAAAGAAGCAGATGAAGCGTACCTATCGTTTCTCATTTGTTTTCAAACATCGCCGTTTACATTAAATATATAAATATTTTAAAATAACTTTAGTTAAATAATGATTTGTGAGTAAACAGCTTAATTTTATTCGTTAAATAGTCCCAACAAATGCCACTCTTGATTTCCAAATTCTCTAGATAAATTCACTCCTCACTTCGTGAGTCGTGAATTTATCGATAATTTGGAAATCACTCGTGGCATTACTTATGATAACTCAAACATAACCATTTTTGTCTATCAGCTCATTGATGCCAAGTAGACTGAGATGAGTAGATTCCCGGGCAAGCGTAGCAGCGCACGGCGAGTATTCTTTTACGGATAACTCACAATAACTATTTTTGTCTTTCAGCTCATTTATGCCAAAAAAGATCGGGATAAGTAGATTCACGGGCAACGCCGGGCATTCAGTACGGGATATCTAAAAATAATTACGATATAAACTTATAACTATTTTTCTTTTTACTTATTCAACTAAACATAAAAACACATTAAATTAATTTTGGCGTAGCAGGGCACGCCGGGAATTAGCTAGTATTTTATAAAAATATATTTAATGAAGCATTTTAAAAGATTTTAGCATTATTAGGGTTTAAATGGATTTTCAGTACGTTAAAACATATGGGACTTCTTTCCTTTATGTTTTATCGTATATTAATTAATTTTATCAGCAATAGAATCGACCCACTAAACTCTCATCTCAACCATTATGAAAACGAACTTCCCTATACCAGAATCATATTATTGTCACATATATGGATCCGAAACATGGACTCTTACTTTAAGGGAGGAAAGAAGATTACGAGTATTTGAGAATAAAGTTCTTATGAAAAATTTTGGATCAAAGAGAGATGCAAAAGTGAATGGAGAAAGCTACATAACAGTGAGCTACATGGACTTTGTATAAAGCCAGATATAATAAGAACAGTTAAGTCTCATAGACTGCAAAGGACAGGACATGTGGCACGAATGGGGAATGGAAGAAGTGAACGGAAGCTTCTTGTAGGAAAACCGGACGGAGAAAGCCCGGTTGGTAGACCAAGAATGAGGTGGTAGAATAACATTAACCATGATTTGAGAGAAGTAGATTAAACAGGGGATGATTGGAAAACATTAGCTCTGGATAGGGATGTATGGAGAGCTTATGTCCGCGCGGCCATGAACCTAAGGGTTCGATAGAACCAGTGAGTTAGTTAGTTAATATTCTACAGTATTAGCTGGAGTTATCTTCACAAAGTAAACTATTAAAATACATACCTGGCAGGTGTCGTACTCAACTAGGTAAAAAAAATAACTGTAGGCCTTTCGGAAACCGGTTTCCATCTTCAGCAAATGGATACGCGCTACTAACAGTTGTCGTTTTGCGACGCTCTTGACAACAGCGACTTTACATCATCGTCGGTAGCTACTGACTGTTGTTTTGTATTTTCTTATAGAGGATTGTAAACTTACGAGTTAAGTGTGTTCTCATTTAAAATGAAATCGTTGTTTTACTTTATTTAAAATTTCAAGTTCCTCTAGTATGTTTATCTTTGTTGGATTTTTTCTTTATGAATTATAGTAAGAGTGTTTTCTATTGTATCCATGCTGTGCCGGCTTTGATGACGTGTTTAGCGTAGCTAGATTTTCCTTCCGCTTACTTGAGATGTTTAAAATGTTCTTTGAATTTTATGTTGCAACTTCTGCTGGTTCTGCCTACGTAGAATATATTTCAATCTTTACACGTTAATTTGTAAACTCCTTTGTTGTTAAATGTATTGTTTTCTTCTATGTCGTTGTTTATTATGTTAATATATTTTCTGTCTTGTATACCCTACTATGTTTATGTTTTATTTCTATTTTTTCCCAGAGTTTTAGCATGTCCGTCGCCGTGGTGTAGTCGGTAGAGTCCATACCTTCCACTCCGGCGACCCGGGTTCGATTCCTGGCGCGGTAGGGATCTTAAATCTCCACCTTGTGTCTGGGTGTGTGTCCTGTCCTTGTGTCTATGTCAGAATTAAAGAAGGTTAACAAACAATAAAACAAACAAAGAAAAAGGTAAAACAATAAGGAAAAACTACTATAAACAAAATAAATGTTATAAATAGGATAATTTAGGAATTTAGGACTAGATATTTTAATTAATTATTTTAAATAGTATTAATATTATAGGTTTCATATTAGTAATATTATAGGTTTCATATTAGACAGAATATGTAATCAGATTTACCTTGACTAGTACAGTTAGGTCTATATCAAATCATATACAGTTACAGTTGAGGTTCTGGAAACATCCAAAAACGAAATATAGCTTAAGGATGAGAAGGTCAGGGTTTTCGCATTCCAAAAGACAGACAGGACAAATGTACCGTTAGGGCCTATGAACTTACTATGCTTGGTGAAAGAGAGAGAGATTACAGTTAGGCCATCAGAGTGGGAGTCATATAAGCGAAAAGTGACTGAACGGGAGTGTTGTAGTTTTCCGAGCACAGCTGTGGTAAGTCTGCACATGTTATTCTTAATAGGATAAAATGGGGGCCTTTATAATAAGATCAAGATGGATAGGTTTAGAAATAAATTTAAGTAGTATGAAGTAATATGGGTTGTCTAGCCCGGTATGGGGCGAAGTTTCAACATACCACGGTTTAACCTCTCTCTCTTTCCCTCCCCCCATGAATATGTATTAAAATAAGTTAGGCTAACTTATTTATTTGTAATTAATTGTTCTTATAATTCTTTAAATATAGATGGTTATTTAATTAGTTATTTATTTGTCTCGAATACCCTCTACTATAAAGTCATCAGCCATGCCGCTCGGCTAACGTAATCCGTAGGTAAATCACACGACCTTACCGTTCACTAGTAATCCATGTTCCAAAGGTCCTTTATGCCCTAAAAGAGCTACCCTAACCATAACAATAAAAAAAGCTAATTTCATCGCTTCATTTCCTGTATATTTTAGCGTTATCCAGGTCTCTTTACTGTCAGATTTTAATACTTTACGTTGTGACTATTTACTCAACGGAATTTTAATATGATTTTTATCAGTATTGGATTAATGATGGTGGCTCACTGTTGGGCCATGGCCTCTCCTTTGTCAGAAGTTTATAGAACTAGTTAATTTTAGTTACCTCATTTCCCCAATGATGTTATGAGTGGCATGCGGTCAACACACCGACTCAATGAGACATCTAGCGTATTACTCGGATATTTGAGATCGGTAAATTTTGCTTAGAGGCCCTTTGTTTAGGCATAAGGGTATTTTACTAGCCTGAAAATCTTCAGACTCGGGACCCACGGTTTAATGTCCCTCCCGGAGAAATTGCTCCTTGGATGTTTTAAATCCTAAAAAATCCATCGAGCGCGGCCGGTTTTGAACCCGCGACCCTCGGGACCAGAGGCAAGGAGCATAACCAGTAGTCCACCGCGACCGACATTTGGGTGAATACTATACAATTATTTAAATAAATCGCAGTATAGGCCTATAATTACCTGTATGTGAACTTTAGAGCTTTATTTAAAGTTTTACGGTATTTCTGTACGAATTTTAAGTTAAATGGATTTTTTCTCAATTTTAAGACATAATAACATTATTTCCATTAATGACTAATAAAGTAAGAAATTTGACGAAATCTCACTTCGCTCGATACACACGTTCAGAATGGGTATGTTTTACTTCTGAAGTAGAGCTTTAGAATAGGCGCCTAATAGGCCAATGCTTGGAATTGTGCTACCAACTAGATCAACATGAAATTTTAAAAATATAATAATAAATACATGTAAGGTAAAGTAGATGGTCAAAACATAAGGTACCATTTTATCTAAGCCCATAATGTAAAATATGTACCTAAGAATACCAGTCTTCAAGAAATAACACGTATCTACAGGGTGTAACTAAAATCCCATTTAAGATTTTGAGAACGTACAGTGGGGACCAAGACGGTTACATTTATCATAGGAACTCATGTCCGGATACGTACCGTTTTCTCCCTATACGCACGCAAAATTCCACAACACACGTTCAAATCTCCCGCATTTTCGGCGTCAAAGACCCTGCGCGTTCTCCTGACTTAAGCACGCTAGACTACTACTTGTGGTGTCACATGAAATCCCTGATATACGAGACCTCAGTGACATCCGAGAAAGATCTACTGGCGCAGATTATGGCTTCGGCGGATGTTGCAAGGCCAAGGATTGGTGACCGTGTGTCAGAACATGGTATGGAGGTACCGTATCTGTTTGATGTAGGTGGTCGTCACATCGAACCCTTCTTGTGGACCCAGACGACAAGCAGCAGGCGTCAAAGAGAACAATGTATGTTGTGGTATTTTGCATGTAGCGGGAAAACGGCAAGTTTCCAGACATGAGTTCCTATGCTAAACGAAATCGTCTTGGTCCCCACTACACGCCCTTAAAGTATGTAATGGGAATTTAGTAAGACTCTGTATATTTATGATAATACGTAACCACGTGGAATTTTCAGTTTTAAATTTAAGAAAATATTAATCATGTAAAATGATACTGAAAGCACTACTCTGCATGATATCAGATGACTGAAAACCAATATGTTGTATTGGTTCACTTTTTTATACTGATTCCAGAACTGTTCCTAGTTTTCTTCTATCACGTACAGTTTTTTTCACAATGTACCTAATCTATATTCATATATTTAAAAGGAAGAGCATAATATGTGCCAGACGGTAATGAGTATTGTTGGAGGAAAATTTGTCAATTCAAGCCTCTAAGCCTTTAGTTTGGCACAACTGCTGCTGAGGTTGTCATTGGGTGACTTTGGAAGTGTTGTTCATCACAGACACTTGCATTATCAATGCTGTTTTCATTTTATCTCTCTAGTCTCACTGCAAGTATGGCAATGCCTACACGCAGGTGTGCAAACAATCCAAACGTTTTCTTCTATATTTGAGGAAAAGAATGGATATTAACAGACATTTAAAGTGAAACTTGGTGACTAGGATAAGGCGTGGGCGCCGAACAAAGTTTGCCGCTATTGCGTTGTATAATTTGCTGCTTCCACCACCTACACATCAAATTAGGTTTGATGAAGCAATTTGTAAGGGCTCTACCAAAGGATGGGCCTTGCTTCAAGTACCTTTATAAGAACTTTCCGTTCATCACATATGAAAAATTGAAAGCTGGAATTTTTGTTGGTCTGCAAATAAATAAACTGATGAAGGATTAATATTTTGAATAAACAATGAATAAGAGAAGAAAAGAAGCCTGGACCGCTTTCTGATCTGTTACTGAAAACTTTCTAGGCAATAACAAAGATCCTAATTACAAGGCAATTGTGGAAGATATGTTGGGAATTTTCAAAAAGTTGAATTCTAACATGAGTGTCAAAGTTCACTTTCTATGTTTCCAAATCGACTACTTCCCCGAAAATCTTAGACATTATAGTGAAGAGCAAGGTGAATGTTTTCACCAGAATATTAAAGAGATGGAGAGGATGTACAATGGAATGAAACTACTGTTGGATGTTGATGAGGGAGACTAAAAATGGAGGAACTTCAAGAAAGTCAAAGAAGAGAAGGTTTCAAAATTAATGGAACACCATTTGCTTTCTGTTTTGTTACAAGGTAGTCAATAAATTATTAGGACAGTTCTTGACAGTATTTTTAACATGTATTTTTAACAAAAATCTATCTTGTGTGAAATGTAGTTTGAATATATTTATGCTTGTAGTAGCTAAAACGTGAAAATATAAATTCTTATTATGTGCAAAAACCTGACGTGATAGACAAAAATGGAAATCATTTCTGGAATCAGTGTAAACAATTGATTTAAAAACACCAATTTTAAATAAATCATCTGGGAAAAAGTTTTAAAATTCAGACTTGTGAAGCATGATTTTCATTGATTCATTCATTCATTCACAGTAATTCTGCTCGAGGGCAGGTCTTTCACTGCAATAATAGCATTTCCATGCTATGCTTTGCAGCTTTACTGGGGAATTGTAGGTGTGGTAGCTTCCCGTTGCTTTCCACACCTTTAATTCATAAGGTCCAAATATAGGCTACATGAAATATTTTATTTTTAATTTGAAAATAAAAGGATAAGAATACAATATATTGAATACAATTCAGACAAATTAACATACATAAAGAACAAATCTCACTTCTGCACTGATACGAAGCCTATGTGGCCGTGAGAGTCTATTTACAAAATTCGAAGGTATATTCGTATTTTTCTGCTTCCGCATATTTAGGATGCGCCCACTGAAAAAACTAGACCCTGGTCAATTTAAATATTTTTCGGATGGTCTTAATATGGGACACTAATCCACATTTCCACCCTAAGTAGCCCATATTGCACATATTGGACAGTGAAGTTTGACGTCATTTTATGACTAAGTAATAAGTTATAGTTTATACACTTAATAGACGCTCTATTCACATATAATGCAACTTACTTAACTTTTATAACGATAATTCACAGTTGTCTAATGTCTGTCCAGCCTAAGAAACACACTTTGACATTTAACATCCTAATGTATTAGTCCGCGTAGCACGTGTAGAAGTACATATGAACTCTGTCTGCTGTTTATTACAAGCCGATAAATTAATTCACAATAGTCGTTTTAATTTTTAATGTTGCAGGTTGTATTAACACACACAATAGTATGTCGAAAACTGATTAAATTATTATTGTTAATATTAAATAAATTAATTCAAATCAAACATTTAAATTAAAATAACTGTACTTACAATAATACAATAGAAAACCTATGCATCTTATAACGAACTGCACTCTTCACTTCCACTCTTAAAACAGGTTTAGGCTTTTTTCTCTTTTTTGTTGGGCGTTTTGATATTACCAGTTTCTTTTAATTCCCTGTGAATATGTACAACACTACTCTCCGACACACCAGTATATTCTGCAGTTAATTTAACTATACTTGTCCACTACAGTGCCAAGATTATGCTCCATAAACTTAAAAAATACGTTTAACGTCATCAGTTTTTCACCATTCTTTAACAATTTCCATTTAGAGTGCTTTTTATAAATTTGATCACATATTTTATCACCAAGTTAAGTTGCATAAAGTATTCGACAGCCGCCATATTTGTAACTGACATTCAACTTTCTCTCAAGAATCAGATTCAAACAAATGCGATTTTTTTGTTACTCTCCGATCTTCAAAGAAACATGTAGGTGCATACTGTATTTTGATCAACTATAGTTAACATAAATACCTTTAAATATGTAATTACATTAATTTTGTACATGACCTATTTTTTCGCTTCCGCTGAACTCTGCTTTGGCCATGAACGAATCGCAGTAACTGCAGCAGTCATGTACTTCATGGATTACCCGCCCATTTATTTTCTTTAAGTGTGTTTCTTAGGCTGGACAGAGTATAGTAAACCATATTAAAGCTCAAAGGCTACACTGGTTTGGACATGTGAATAGAATGCAAGAAGACAAACTTGTAAACTTGTAGAAAGAATATACAAATGGAAACCAATATGCATCAGAAGAGCTGTACGCCCACAAAACAGATGGCAGGATGACTCATAAAAGATATAATAGAAATTAAAATTAAAAATAGGTCAGTCTGTATCCAGAATAGATCTGAATGGAGAAGAAAATTTGAGGAGGCCAAAACTTCAAGTGAAGCTGAAGTCGTCTACTAGATGAGAAGATGAAGAAGAAGAAGAAGAAGAAAGAAGAAGAAGAAATAAGAAGAAAAGAAGAAGAAAGAAGAACGAAGAAGAAGAAAGGAGAAAGAAAGAATGAAGCAAAGAACACCAGAAGAAGAACAAAGAAGAAGAAGAAAGAAGAAGACAGAATACAAAGAAGGAGAAGAAAAGAAGAATCATGCTCCTCCCTCCTCCTCCTCCTCGCCCTCTCCCCCTCCTCCTCCACCCTCCCTCCTCCTCCTCCCTCCTCCCTCCGCCTCCCTCTCCTCCCGCCTCCTCCTCTCCCACCCGCCTCCATCCCCTCCGAATCCCTCCCCCGCCTCACTCCCCCGCCTCCTCCCTCCTCCCTCCCTCCTCCTCACGCCCTCCTCCCGCCTCCTCCTCCCTCCCCTCTTCCCCTCTCCTCCCTCCTCCCATCCCTCCTCCTCCTTCCTCCTCCTCCTCCTCCCTCGCTCCTCCCCTCCTCCTCCTCCCTCCTCCTCCTCCCTCCTCCTCCCTCCTCCTCCCTTTCCTCCCTCCTCCTCCCTTCTCCTCCCTCCTCCTCCGTCTCCTCCCTCCTCCCTCCTCCCCCCTCCTCCTCCTCCCTCCGCCCCCTCCTCCTCCCCCTCCTCCTCCTCCCCCTTCTCCCTCCTCCTCCTCCCTCCTCCCTCCTCCTCCCTCCTCCTCCTCTCCACCGCCTCCTCCCCACTCCTCCTCCTCCCCCTCTCCATCCCCCTCCTCCTCCCTCCTCCTCCTTCCCTCCCCTATCCTCCTCCCTCCCCTTCCTCCTCCCTCCTCCTCCGCCTCCTCCTCCCCTCCCCCTCTTCCCTCCTCCTCCCTCCTCCTCCTCCCTCCTCCCTCCTCCTCCTCCCTCCTCCTCCCCTCCTCCTCCCTTCTCCTCCCTCCTCCTCCCTTCTCCTCCCTCCTCCTCCCTTCTCCTCCCTCCTCCTCCCTCCTCCTCCTCTCCCCTCCTCCTCCTCCCCCTCCTCCTCCCTCCCCCTCCTCCCTCCCCCTCCTCCTCCCTCCTCCTCCTCCCGCCCCCCTTCCTCCCATCCGCCCTCCTCCTCCCCTCCCTCCTCCTCTCCTCCTCCTCCCTCAACACCAAGAATTCAGAGTTTAAAAAAGTTAACGCTTACGTACGGTGTAAATGTTTCAAATATTCAAAACCAAAATTCAACGCTCCACACAGTTTGGAGGAGCTATATTCTACAACAAATCAGCTGTAGTACTTTGTATCGGCCACGGTCTAGTGGTAATGTTCCTTGTCTCTAGTCCCGAGGGTCGCGGAGTCAAACTCGCCCGGGGTCGAGTATTTCCAAGATGGAAAAATCCTACGTGAGGAACTTTAAGCCGTGGATCCCGAATCTGAAGATTTTTAGGCTCGTAAAATAAACGCAAACATGAATAAAAAAGCTCTCTGCAAAATTTAACAGACCTTCGTCCATCCAACCAATACCTTACTCTCCTACTAGAAGTCTCATTAAGGCGATGTGCTAACCACATGCCACTCGTTAACATCTGTAAATAAATTAGCCTGGTTAAATAACTCCCTCTAGGGAGCACCACGCAAGACGTATTTGTTATACACATAGCACTTTGTACTCTCAATACAAAATAAGATCGTTTTTAGACCCTGGCCCAAATTTTGGATCATCTCCTCTAATGTCTTCCTCGACGTGGCTAAATTTTGTTTAAAAACTGCAGGCCTTTCGGGACTTATTCCATCAGCAGCAGGAAGTTGTTACTCTAGAAATGACTTTCTGATGCAATAGACCTAAAATTTAAAAAAAAGTAACCAAATTGAGGAAGATGGTACTTCACAGGTATAGTCTTTATAACATTATATTTAAAATGTTAAATTTTGACTGATTCTTCAACGGAATTTCATTGCACATTTTAATGGTATACTCGTATGTCCCACGACGTACCCGAGCGATTTAAGTCATTATAGCATGGTTCAGAACTACCATACTTGCGCTGGTTCGAGTCCCTATGGGGGAAATAATTTTTTCGTGGAATTTCGGCAAGTATAGAACCGGTACCCATCCAGCGTAGTGAGAAATTTGTGTAGCTACAACAACCAACGGCTCCAGGTTGATAAAATAAGCTATAGCGGTTGGAGAACCCGATATACTGACCACATGACATTCATATTATATTGAAATGGATGATCGTCCACCTCTGATTAGTGAATGTGAGAAAGTAGGTAGGCATAGGGACTTCTAGGTTTGTCACGCCATGGAGATTTTTAATAGTACAAACCAATTATAAACTAAGTATTGTTTGTATTGCAATTAGGTTTAATATCTGAGAGTCATAAAAATAAACTTTTTAAAACTTAATTGAATTATTCAATTTTAATACATGTTATTTCATTTTTATCAAATACTAGCTAATACCCGGCGTGCGCTGCTACGCCTAAATAAATGAAAATTAATGTGCTTTTATGTTTAGTTAAATAAGCAAAAGGAAAAATAATTATAAATATATATTTTTTAGATACCCCGTGCTGATGACCCGGCATTGCCCGGGAATCTACTAATCCCGATCTTCTTGACAAATGAGCAGAAATATGAAAATTAATGTGTTTTATATTTAGTTAAATAAGTTAAGGAAAAATATATATCGTAATTATTTTTAGATACCCCGTGCTGTTTACTCGGCGTTGTCCGGGAATCTACTCATCCCAATCTTCTTGGTATAAATGAGCTGAAAGTCAAAAAATTAATGTGCTTCTTATGATTAGTTGAATAAGTAAAATGAAAAATAATTATAAATGTATATCGTAATTATTTTATGATTCCCCGCGCTGATTACCCGGTGTTGCCCGGGAATCTACGTATCTCGATCTTCTTGGCATAAATAAGCTGAAAGACAAAATTCGTTATTGTGAGTTATACGTAAAAGAATACCTGCCATGTGCTGCTATGCTTGCACAGGAATCTACGTACTTGTCTCAATCATCTTGGCATCAATAAAAGACAAAAATGGTGTCTGTCAGTTATCCGTAAGAGATAAATATATGTTCTTTCCGACTTTTTTGTAGAACTTTTAGAGATATTAAATGCTGTGAACATTAATTTTATGTATTTGTTATGGTTTAGGCACCGTAAGCAATTTACGCGTCCAAAGAGCTTATTTTTTCACATTCTCTACTACAAAGGGCGATTTTTAAGGGTGTAGGAGTATCACAACTCCCTTATAGCCTATGTTCATTCCGGGAATCTCCTGAACATTTTGCAAAAAGCCCCATCACAATCGGATCAACGATATGGCCGCGCGTACAAACAAACAAACAAGCAAGCAAACATTCATTTTTATATTTACGGTATTAGATTATAAAATATGCATATTCTTAAAAAATAAAGTTACAGATAGGTAATAGGATAATTATACCATTAGTATTGTATGGCTGTGATGCATTGATATATTGACACCAGGTCACGAGATATTAACACTAGGTCACAAGATAACAGTCTGCCAACAGTCCCTCTCCACAGCAATTCCTCTTATTCTACTTCTTTCACAATAGCTTCAATTTCCTTCCCTCAAAATATGAGGGGTTGCCGCACACTTGAAACTTTTAATTCACGCTTAATTATATTTTCTCCAGAACTAAATTTAATCTATGTCACTAATAGTATCATTTTTCTCATTTTTATATCTTGTACATTTTATATTTATTCTCGTTAAATCTAGAATAAATCAAAATATATTGTAAATAATAATTGTATTGTACATATTTCATACTATGTCATAATTTTGTTTATTGTAATTTAGATGTAAGAGTAATTTTTGTATTTTTTTAACCTGGTAGAGTGATAGACAAAGCCTTAACTCTGCTAAGAAAAATGAAGTTATTATTATTATTATTATTATTATTATTATTATTATTAAAATAAAGCTATATCGAAGTTGCCCTGAACAAATGCAAGAATCTCCCAAACGATGGCCAGCCAAATATCAAAATTATCGCACAGACCTATTAAAAAAACCGTAGGAAACACAATACCCTAAAGAATTTTAATATTGCTTAAATAACATAGTTAAAGTTAATAAATAATTTTGTATTTTAATAATATAACTCTAAATAAAAACCTAAATATTTCATTATTAGTTATTGTCAAATACAATTATCATCATAATAATAAAAATATTTTATTTGATAAAGATTTTCTTAAAAATGCATTTAAAATTTGTTTTAATTCATTGCTGTTAAAATTGTAAAATATTTGTATTAAACTTTAATAGTAAATCTGAATAATTTTATACTCTCATAAATAAAAGTAAACTAAATTGTGATTGGAATTAAAAATTCAGTAAAAGCTCCTTATTCGCGGGGGATATGTTCCGCAAATATGCCGCGAATACAGAAACCGCGAATATGGAATGGTAATTTGTATGGGTATGTAGAGGATACGTTCCAAGGTTACAAAATAAAATAAAAGTTATCATAAGTAATGCCACGAGTGATTTCCAAATTATCGATACATTCACGACTCACGAAATGAGGAGTGAACTTCTCTAGAGAATTTGGATATCAAGAGCGGCATTTGTTAGGACTATTTAATGAATAAAATTAAGCTGTTTACTCACAAATCATTATTTAAATATAGCTATTTTAAAATATTTATATATTTAATGTAAACGGCGATGTTTGAAAACAAATGACAAACTGTGTTATGTTTAACTTGTTCATCACTGCAACCAGATCATATTATTTATTGCCAAAGGATCGGAGTATTGCAAGAATGAAACACATCAAACTGTATATTAATTAATTTCTGATGTCCTATGATGTAAATATGTCAATTATATTTTTCTGGAACGTTATTACCTGGGAAATAATACGTTTAAGAAAGTGCAAGCTGTGGTTTCTTTTGTGGTATAATCAATTGCTACAAATGTTTCTATATTATATCCCGCAAGCACTATGATGTTACATTAGTGCACTTTATATACAATCTGGTAGCCACATGCATTCTAGAATTCTTACATCTTAATATATGAATTGCTATATTCAACGTATTTCTTAGGGAGTCAGTCACTACAAAACTCAGAATGTTAAAAAAGGAGGAGCTTGATTTTAAAGTGATAAAATTAAATTGATAAAATCGAGATGAAAATCGACTGTAATTGGTTGTAAACCAAAATTAACTGAAATGTGATTCGTCATTGACTCCTATTTGGGGCATGAGTTAAATAGTCAAAAAAATAAATTAATGAGAGATTTTGAACTTATAACTGTCAGACTTAGGCAAGGGCTTAAAGACCTTAATAGTTTTTACCTGTTTTGCCACTTTTAAATCTCTTTCAATTAAGATTGATATTCAACTGTGAATTCAGCGATAGAATTCCTTAGTTTGTCTTTGGATTTCTTGATGAATCGTACAGTTGATTCATTAACATTGAAACAGCGTGATACAGACGCAAACGACTCGCCTACGCGTAAACGGTCAAGGATTTATATTCTTACTTTATGTGGCAACGCTACTTTTTTTCCGCTTCGGAGCCTATTTTATTTCCTTTTATTCTACATTATAAATTAGCAACAAAGCAGAAGAGACTCGTGTTATTCAATCAAAATTATTGCAACGAATGACAAGTTGAAGCAATAAAATACGGAATGTGGCGAGGGCGGCATTTATCAACGGACATCTCACACCGGTGGCTTTTAACAACAAACTTTAGGCTTAGTGACAATAAGGTTTGTTATACTTTGATATTAATTTGTCCATTTGGTTTGAATCGCTCTTTGTAAAAGCCGCCTTAATACGTGCCTGCAGTAAAAAAAAAAAAAAATGCCGATGCGTTAATGAAGGATACTAATCCTTCTAATATATCGACTGAATCCGCGAATAAAGACATTTTTAGCCGCGAATACAGGGACTGTTTTGCAATTATTTAATCCGCGAATAATGAAAACGCGAATAAGGGAACCGTGAATAAGTAGCTATTACTGTACTTATCTTCCTGACTTAACCTTATATTAAATAGAATTAGTAACTCACTGGCACTATCGAACCCGTAGATTCATGGCCGCGCGGAATAAGCTCTCTATACAACCCTATCCTCAGCCAATATTTACCAATCATCCCCTGTATAATCTACTTCTCTCAAATCATAGTTAATTATATTCTCCCAATTCATTCTTGGTCTACCAACTGGGCGTTTTCCCCCTGGTTTTCCTACAAGAAGCTTCCATGCACGTCTTTCATTCCCCATTCTTGCCACAGGTCCTGCCCATCGCAGTCTACGAGACTTAACTGTTCTCATTATATCTGGCTTCCTATAAAGACCATGTAGTTCACTGTTAAATTAGTAACCAATATAAATTAAGAATAGTGTCATGTAATAATATACTTTGTATTGTAACATGTTAAATTTATCTTTCCGGTGTCGACTTTTTATTTGAAGCAAGAATAGCTCCTTAAGTAGAATTTAATAATCTGTCGGTTTCAAGGATAGAGAAAGTTTAATATTTTGTATTTAAAACTGAAATAATCATAAGTAATGCCACGAGTGAATTTATCTACAGGATTTAGAAATCAAGAATGGCATTTGTTAGGACTATTTAACGAATAAAATTAAGCTGTTTACTCACAAATCATTATTTAAGGGGAGAAGGTACCTTATTCATTCATAGTGTTCTGCTCAAGAGCAGGTCTTTCACTGCAAACTCAGCATTATCCACTCTTTCCTTAACTCAGCTTTCCTTTTTGTATCTGCATACAAATCATTTATTTTAATATTGTCTATCATCTGATGTATTTTTCTGCCTCTAACTTTCTTTCCGTTGACCATTCCTTCTAGAGCATCCATCAGCAGGCAGTTTCTCCTTAGCCAATGGCCAATCCAATTTCTTTTCCTCTTCTTTATGAGTTCCAGCATTGTTCTTCTTTCACCCACTCTATCTAGCACATCTTTATTTCTTACTTTGTCTGTCCATTTTATACGTTTGCAGCTTTACTAGGGAAATATAGGTGTTGTAGCTTCCCGTTTCTTTCCACACCCCACTCTCTCTTTTGCATCTTAAAACCTTAAAAGGTCTTAAGAAGGTCCCGAGGGGCCCCAACTTGGAGGTGAGGAGAGTGGATTTGGCTAAGTTAGACACTCCGGACCGAAATTCACCCCAGAGGTTAAATATCAGTTCCATCAGGGTTTTTGACCAGATCAAGGATCCGGAAATCCCAATTAGCCTCAGCCCCCCAAGGTACCTTCTAAATGGGCAAAATTTTAATTGTTGTTTTTTCACTCATATTCATACTTTGAAGTTTGTTCTATATGAATATAAATTGGTTTTGCAGCACAAACTTATTTAGAGGTCCTAAGTGTGGGTTTGAAGGACATGCTGCAGGGTAGGACTGTGAGTAGTGTAAAACTTTAAACTCAATTTCCCGCTGTTTTTGTTTTTGCGAGCCTTATGTTCCTTTTCTCTGAAACTATCCATCCCATAGAAATTAAATTTTCACAGGCTATTTGTCTGATATTTAAGCGTAATCTGGCATTTTTTCAACATTTTAATGCTATTATTAAGGGCACCAAAATTATTTTCCTTTACAAAATGCACCAAAAAATAGCATTGTTTTTTAAAAAAATTCTTACTGTTTCATTTTGAATGCTGTGTTCTGCAAAAATGTAATTTTATTGCCAAATAGTGTATGTATATGTGAGAAAAAATTAATGTTCTACTGTTAACAGTGCTTCTGAAAAGGAACATTAAAATTAGAACATTTAACATGGCGGAGATACAACGTACCTTCTCCCCTTAAATATAGGTACTTTAAAATATTTATATATTTAACGTAAACGGCGATGTTTGAAAACAAATAAGGAATGTTTGATTATGTTTCATTTGTTCATCACTGCAACTTGATCATACTATTTATTGCCAAATAGGATCGCAATATTGTAAAAATGCACCCTAGTGGAGAAATAATGAAACACATCAAACTGTATATTAACACCAACATTATAGGTTATTAATTAATATTTTTTTCGGAAACAACTCAATAAAATCAGTATTTAAAAACACAATTATTGAACACACAATTATCATATGTGTAGATCGAAGGAATCTGTTCATTATTTGCTATATTCAACGTATTTGTTAGAGAGTCAGTCACTGCAAAATAATGCTCTGACCTGTTAAGAGTATTAAAAAGGAGGAGCTTTCTTTATTTTGGTAATCAAAATTTAATAATTATCGATGTAAAATACGACTGTGATTGGTAGTAATACAAAATTCATTGAAACGTGATTGGTCATTGACTCCCATTTGAGGCATGATTTAAATAGTCATCGATATTTAACATGAAGAATAAATTAATATAGGCCTATGTACAGAAATTCACTTAGTTTTCTTGGACATTCAAGATTTGGAATTAATCTGAATTATTTCTGCAACAAACAATTTTTTTTCACCAAGCGTCTCCTCTGACCCCTGAGAAGAGAATCCACAACTCTACCTCAATTTATCTAAATTAATCCTCAATCCAAACCTAAACCCAACGAGAAATCCTTGGTGTACACTTAAATCCTTCATTATATTAATTTGGTAAGAATGGAAGATACAAAGATTGTGAGGGTTTGATATAAGGAAGGGGGGATTATTTTTTTTTATTTTTATTACATTATAATTTCAACCCGTGTTTTACCATGGGCATATCACGGGATATTTACAGTTAATTACATACATTTACATTTTGTTTTGCTGTAGTTTGATTGTTCAAGAGTTTATTCTTGAAGTGAGCGGAAGATGTTGCTGATGAAGTTCGTCACTGTGACGGTGTTGATGTGGAGCTGTAGAGTTTGGGTTGTTAGAACAGGAGGCCGGTCTCTTGAGTACAGTGAACATTCTGTCAGAAGATGTATTGCTGTCTGTGGTGGACTTTCGGGGCAGTTGCATAGGGGAGATGGTGACTTTTTGATCCTGTGAAGCTATGTACGGAAGCGTCCGTGGTTGGTTAGGAATTGTGTAAGGATGAAGTTTGGCCATAGGGATATAGAGAGCCGGTGGTGAATAGCGGGAATGAACTGTTTGGTGTGAAATGATACCTCGGAGTTGGTATATGTTGCATACCATATGTTGATGTAATAGTTTAGCAGAAGTTACTTGGCTCGAGAAATAGGGATGGAGTTATAGGTTACAGTATTTTATAGCTGGCAGCTATTTTTGCTAGATAATCGGCTCGTTCGTTACCTCTGATTCCTGTATGTCCTCTGACCCAGCTTAGTGAGACTTGGGTCAGAGGACATACAGGAATCAGAGGTAAGGAACGAGCCGATTATCTAGCAAAAATAGCTGCCAGCTATAAAATACTGTAACCTATAGAGGCCTGCCTATAGATTGAGATGGTAGGGCTGTGTGAAAAATTATCATAAGTAATGCCACGAGTGATTTCCAAATTATCGATAAATTCACGACTCAGGAAGTGAGGAGTGAATTTATCTAGAGAATTTGGAAATCAAGAGTGGCATTTGTTAGGACTATTTAACGAATAAAATTAAGCTGTTTACTCACAAATCATTATTTAACTATAGTTATTTTAAAATATTTATATAGTTAATGTAAACGGCGATGTTTGAAAACAAATGAGAAACGATAGGTACGCTTCTACTGTTCTTTTTTGTTTATCACTGCAACCAGATCATACTATTTATTGCCAAAGGAACGCAATATTGTAAGGAGGAGCTTTCTTTAATATGGTAATTATAACACTGATAAATATTTGGTGAAACACGACTGTGATTGGTTGTAAAACAGAAATCATTGAAACGTGATTGGTCATTGACTCCCATTTGGGGCATGAGTTAAATAGTCTACAATAATTGTGGAAAATGGAGATATAAAAGGAGAGATTAAGATCATACTGAATGGGTTATCATTCTGAAGGAGGTATTAGCTAAACCATGGTTCGGTGACCGTAACTGAGGGAATAGCAACATACATGTAGGATACATGTATTCAACTATCAGTTAAACGTTTGAGTTCATCTACCGGCTAAATTTTGTAGCACAATGTTCATTAGCAATGTACAGCGCAGTTTGAAGAACTTGACAAGCACTAAATTAGTTATTATCTGGATATTTGTAAATAAAAAGAGCCCGAAGGGCATGCTCAAAGAGCTATCGATTATGTACCCCTACGTTATTCTGGAAATGCTATTACGCATTATATGGACTCTTGTCATCCCATCTCTAAAAAATGTTAAAATATAAATACAGTGAAACCTGTCTTAGCCGGAACCTTTATAAGAAGGAAACCTGTAGAGACGGAAAAAATCTCCAGAACGGCGCGATTTTATATGTAAAATCGTCCTGTATAAGACGGAAACCTTCATAACGCGGAAACGGAATGGTTTTTAAAGTACAAATAGCTAATTTTTACCTCAGTAAGACGGAAAATTATTCTTAAGCACGTTTTAATTACAGTATTAGGTGGGGTCAGGATTTTTAAACTGACCCAAACCTTCTGGCGGCACTATGGCCCTGGGGTCGACTCAGCCTCTAACTGAAATGAGTATCAGATGCTTGTTCTGGGGGTAAAGGCAGCCGTCACGCAGGGCAGACACCCCGGCTGACATCAAGTGCCGATTGTCAAGAAAAAGTGAGAGCCTTAACCTCCTACTACCCCCAAGGGCCTCCTAAGGCCTGTAGTGGGATCACTTTACTTTACTATTAATGACCACACGTGAAAATTCTGCATATGACGCTACACATAATATCGTTTTACCTTCTTGTGTTGCCATTGTATTGCGGAGATGCCCTTGCTTATGTGTGACAGCGGGGAATCCCTCGCTTTTCCTTGCTGCTGACGTAACTTGCGAGGGAGTTGGGGAAACTATTTAGTCCTCCTGTAGTAAGTTACGTTCCTTCTCGTTTTTGTGTAATAAAGCTGTTTTGTATTGCCGCGCAAACTGTGCCGTGTTACGTACACTATTTTGTTTGTATTTCAGTTCAATACGCTATGACTTTAAAGCGTGCATGTAAAACCTTTACACTGCGTGAGAAAATTCAAGTTTGTAATTTGGGAACCCTTTATAAGAAGGAAAACTGCCAAGACGGAAATATATTTAAGGAACCGTCATGTTCCTTCATGGACAGGTCTTACTGTATATAAAACTGTTATTCTTCCAGTTACATGGATGCGAAACATGAACTCTTACTTAAAGGGAGGAAAAAAGGTAGGTGAATGGAAAAGACTACATAAAAGTAAGCTACATCATCTTGATGGAAATAATATGTAATAAAAAGAATTATGTCTCGTAAACTGCGATGGCAGGACATTTGGCACTAATGGGGGAATGAAAGAGGGGTGTGGAATCTCCATGTAGGAAAATCAGAGGGAGAGTGTCCGATAGGTAGGCGAAGAATGAGGTGAGAGAATAACATTAATCATGATTTGAGGAGGTACATTATAGAGGGGATGATTGGAAAACATTTGCTCAGGATAGGAATGTACGGAAAGGTTATGTCCTCGCGGCTATGAACCTGCGGGTTTGATAGTGACATTGAGTTAATTATGCTAAACTACAAGAGCAGGTTGCCCAGAAAAGAAATAAATACTTCTTTTAGTGCCTTTTTTTTGGGTATGTATAAATATCAGAAGTTTGCATGTATTGGTTATGTTTTAAAATGTCATATATATATTTTAAAACATAACCAATACATGTAAGCTTCTGATATTTATACATACCCAAAAAAAGGCACTAAAAGAAGTATGTATATATATATATATATATATATATATATATATATATATATAATTTAATTGAGAAGAGCCTGGTTTTATAAACGAAAAATCACCGCTGATTTGAACTTCACATCCATTTTTCACTAATTTCAATCTCGACAATTTTAGTGAAAAATAAAAAGAATTATTAATAAATACACTATAGCTCCTAGTAGGCCGCAGTAGTTAATGCTGTTATGTCCCTTGATTCTTTTCCCGAGGGTCGCGGGTTCAAACCCGGCTGTTTTAGAATAGAAAAATTCAAGGAACAATTCCTCCGGGAGTGACTAAGTCGTGGATCCCGAGTTCGAAAATTTTCAGGCTCATAAAAAAACCTTAAGCCTGAAAAAAAGAGGCCTCTAAGCAGAATTTACCAACCTTCAGCATCCACATAATACCTTAGTTGCTTACTAGATGTCTCATTGTATGCTTACCACATGCCATTCATAACATATATATATATATATTATAATACCATATTAAGCTAGCATTGCTCAATGTTAAACATTTAATTAAAACATCGATAAAGCGTCACTGCTATAAAGTAAAAATTTTCTCTTTAATTTGCTTCTTGTTATAGTCAGCTACTAGATGGCAGTGAAGACCGAGTTCTCGCGACATCTAGTAATAATGGAGAATATAATACTCGTACATATATAAGAAAAATAAATGTTTGAATTGGATTCGCCTGGTGGTGTAATGGATATCACACTGAGGTACAGACTCAGAGATCCGGGTTCGAATCCCGTCCAGGCATTTATTTTTCTTATCATACCATATATATATATATATATATATATATATATATATATATATGTAAATATACTCGGACCAACGGAGTCCCTACAGCGCTGACATCGTTCTTATAAAAGTACACGTCTATACTCACACTATTTCACCGCACTCCCCTTCCACCACGTCAAACGGCAGCCGCTGTGACTTGTCGAGTAGGGATGTTGCCAAACTTTCTCCAGTGTCATGGCTCTTGAATATTGAATAATGCAAGTTTGAGTTGAGTTGACAACACTGAAATGCAAACGCAAGAGAGAGATAGAAAAAAGAGAGAGGGAGGAATGCAAGGAGGGAAATGATTTGCTAATGCAGAAAAGGAAGTAGGCTTTAGTTCGCATATCTTACGGGGGCACAGATCCGTTGGACAGACAATAAATTCGTCTTGTTAAGAAACTTTTCACTGGGGATACACCCGTGTCACCGCAGTGTGACGAACAATGACCATTTGATGCACTATAAATTACTGCAATTTGACTATCACTTCAATACATTTTAACACTAGTAGATTAAATTCTGATTATTACAAAAACATTTCAGGTATACATACGTAAGAATATGGGTTCTTTAGCTTATATGGCGAAAGGTTGATGTTAGGGGGAGCGGAGGGATGAAGATTTTTTCTTTACTCATTTCTGTCCAGACCGGTCTTGCCACTCTTTGAACATTCTGTAATATGTAGTTCTAACAAAATCGATAAAATTAGGGGATAAATAATGAGTATTTTTTTTAGAAATTAAATTTGGGGGGAATGGTTGATTAGTTCATAGTAGTAGTTTGTATCAAACCCTAACTAAAATCCGAAGCATTTCATGTCGTTCCATACTTATACTTAATTTTAAAACGACCACTTCATGGTCTTGTGGCCAGAATTTCTGACTACAGTTCATGAGGCCCCGGTTTCTATTCCCGGTCAGAACATAGGAATTTTTCCTTAAAGGGAATTATTTTTGTTGTTGCCAATGGTCTGGAATTTAGTTTAAGTTTTAGGTTAAGGACTCTCCTGGCATTTTATCATCATTTATCACCCATCATATCACAGGGGTATCGTAACTCCAC
Organism: Diploptera punctata; assembly: GCA_030220185.1. Taxonomy (NCBI): domain Eukaryota; kingdom Metazoa; phylum Arthropoda; class Insecta; order Blattodea; family Blaberidae; genus Diploptera; species Diploptera punctata. Next base: position 779,949 of record JASPKZ010003056.1, read on the forward strand.
CATCCAGGTTCCACAACATATGAAATCAGTTACGATTCCTCCAATGTCAGGGGAGAAAGCCAGACATGTCACAAATGACATCCTGATGGCATTGGGAGAAAGAAAATTTAATTTTAAAACTACATTATTAGTATAAAATATAAAAATTAAAACTGAATCCTCAGATATCCTGTATGAGACCACGTGTTACCTATCTTAAATTCTTCCTCTGTCATACTTTACCTCTATGAAGAATTAGAATGCTTATTTGATAGCCTTTCACGATATCATATGAAAATTGTCTTAGGAGATTTTAATGCAAAAGTGGGGCGGGAAGATATATTCAAACCAACAATAGGCAAATTCAGTCTTCATGAAGATAGTAACGACAACGGGGTTAGATTAGTCACATTTGCCACATCAAAGAATCTCATTGTTAAGAGCACAACATTTCAGCATAAGGATATTCATAAATACACCTGGACGTCCCCAGATGGAGAAACTCGGAACCAGATAGATCATGTATTAGTGGATAAACGCTGGCACAGTAGCATCATTGATGTTAGATCAGTTAGAGGGACAGACTGCAATTCGGATCATCATCTGGTCAGAGTGAAAATCAGACAACGGCTATCGCTTATGAGAGGAACAATTGCTAAAGATGATTCTGTAAAATTTGAATTAAAAAACTTGAAAAATTATGAAATGCGGCAAGAATACCAAATCAAAATTGCTAATAGAATTTAAGTACTGGAATCTTCAGATGACAATGTGGCAAACGAAGAAGAACCTGATATAAATAAAGAATGGGAGGCTATAAGAGATACTATTAAATTTTCAGCATCAGAAAGCATTGGTTGTTTAAAAAAGAGGCAAAACAAGAAATGGTTTGATGAGGAATGTGCCGACATTGTAAAGAAAAGAAAACTAGCAAAAATTAAATGGTTACACGAGCCAAATGAGGTTAAATTTAGAGCAATTGGGTAGTATTAGACGGGGAAACCACTAAGTTACTAAAGAGTAAAAGAGGGAATATTTGAGAGAGAAGATTAATGATCTTGAAATGAATGCAAAAAATAGGAACATTAGAGAATTATATCAGGGAATTAGTATAGAGAAGAAAGGGTTTCAGGCTAGAACAAACATAATTCGAAATGAAAACGGGGATATGATTGCAGATTCTAGGAGTATATTAAATAGATGGAAAAGTTACTTTAATCAGCTATTAAATGTACATACAGAACAGGACATTGAGGAGGATAAGTTACAGACAGCAGAAATGCTAGTCGCAGAGCCAAGTGCATTAGAGGTTGAAATGGCGATTGAAAAATTGAAGATGTATAAAGCATCAGGTTCAGATGAGATCCCAGCAGAACTCATAAAATCAGGAGGAGAAAAATTGATAGACAAAATACGCTGGTTGCTTAGTATGATTTGGGAAAAAGAAGCTCTTCCAGATGAATGGAAGGAATCAATTATCGTACCAATTTATAAGAAAGGAGATAAAACTGATTGCAACAACTACAGGGGCATCTCATTACTTTCAACTTCATACAAAATTCTTACAAATATATTAGTAAGCAGACTTACTCCCTACATTGATGACATTCTAGGAGATCATCAATGTGCATTTAGAAGAAACAGGTCTACAACAGATCAGATTTTTAGTATAAGACAGATTTTAGAAAAGAAATGGGAATATAATGGCACTGTACATCAACTATATGTAGACTTCAAAAAAGCATATGATTCAATTAAGAGGGAGAAGTTATATAGTATCCTGCTGGAGTTCGGAATTCCTAAAAAGTTAGTTAGACTTATACGAATGTGTCTAAATGGCTCAAATAGTAGGGTGCGTGTAGGCAAACAGTTTTCAGACACTTTTGAAATCCAGAATGGGTTGAAGCAAGGAGATGCACTATCTCCTCTACTATTTAATTTTGTACTAGAGCATGCCATTAAATCTTTAGAGAATGAGGAAGGCTTACAACTGAATGGTATTAATAAGCTGTTAGTTTATGCTGATGATGTAGTACTATTGGCCGATAGCGAGGAGATACTAAAGGCCAACACGCACACACTATTGAATAACACTAAGAAATTAGGACTGGAAGTAATATCAGTAAAACTAAATATGTGGTCACAGGTAGAAATTCAGTATATAATGGAAATGGACAGCTAATGACAAATGAGGGAAATTTTGAGGAAGTGGCTGAATTCAAATACCTAGGAACAATAATCACAAATAGGAATGAGATGCACAAAGAAATTAAACATAGGCTCAATTCTGGAAATGCATGCTATTATGCATTGCAGAGACTTTTGATGTCCCAACTCCTTTCAAAAAAACGTTAAGCTGAAAATATATAAAACTATTATTCTACCAGTTATATTATATGGGTGCGAAACATGGACTCTTACTTAAGGGAGGAAAGGAGATTACGAGTATTTGAGAATAAAGTTCTTAGGAAAATTTTTTGGACCAAAGAGAGATGAACAGACAGGTGAATGGAGAAGACTACATAACAATGAAGTACATGGTCTTTTATAGGAAGCCAGATATAATAAGAAACAGTTAAGTCTCGTAGACCTGCGATGGGCAGGACATGTTGCACGTATGGGGAATGAAAGACGTGCATGGAAGCTTCTTGTAGGAAAGCCAGAGGGAAAACGCCCAGTTGGTAGACCAAGAATGAGGTGGGAGAACAACATTAACTATGATTTGAGGGAAGTAGATTATACAGGGAATGATTGGAAAGCATTAGCTCAGGATAGGGATGTATGGAGAGCTTATGTCCGCGCGGCCATGAACCTACGGGTTCGATAGTGCCAGTGAGTAAGTAAGTAAGTAAGTCATACTTTACCTTCAGATTAACATTTCTTCAGAATAAGCTTCCATAATTTACGTAAACTACAGCCACTTTCCAATTATATTTCTGTAATGTTTTACTTCTAACATAGTGAGAAGCTATATTTAAAAATTCAGATAGATTAAACAGCTGTAGGGTATCACGAAGAAAGCAGTTTTGAAACTCAGTCACTACCCGACCACCAATTTAGCATTGAATGGAATTAATTTTGATACCAACTTGTAAGCTTGGAATGAGAGAGCTTTAAAAAAAGGTAAAGTGATCCCACTACAAGCCTCAGGAGGCCCTTGGGGTAGGTTAAGGCTCCCACTTTTTCTTGACGGTCGGCACTTGATGTCAGCCGGGTTGTCAGCTCTGCGTGACGGCCGCCTTTACCCCAGAACAAGCGTCTGGTACTCATTTCAGTTAGAGGCTGAGTCGACCCCAGGGCCATAGTGCCGCCAGAAGGTTTGGGTCAGTTTAAAAATCCTGACCCCACCGGGACTCGAACCCTCGACCTCTCGCTTGTAGCGCAGCGCCTTAACCACTACGCAACGGCGTGCCCCCATGAGAGAGCTTTGCAACAGTATATATAATAAGGAACGAAATAGTTTTGAAACAGCACCCATTTCATTATTTTTCATAGTTTAGAATATTAAATTTTACAGCCTATTTCTACTCACTCTATTTATACAAATAAATAGATTTTAGCTGACTGAGGGCCAGTTTCACCAAGAGAGGTAACTGTATTACGCCAGTTTAAGCTATGCATTATACATGGGGAAAACTGGCGTAATACAGTTACCTCTCTTGGTGAAACTGCCCCGAATCAGCGTTCGTGTGTTTCTTTCATTACAAGTAATATTGCAAATGGCTTACCACATACTCAAACATGAATATAATTTCATTGTGATAGTCGGACAAATCTTTAGAGAATGAGGAAGGCTTACAACTGAATGGTATTAATAAGCTGTTAGTTTATGCTGATGATGTAATACTACTGGCCGATAGCGAGGAGATACTAAAGGCCAACACGCACACACTATTGAGTAACACTAAGAAATTAGGACTGGAAGTAAATATCAGTAAAACTATATATATGGTCACACGTAGAAATTCAGTATATAATGGAAATGGACAGCTAATGTCAAATAAGGGAAATTTTGAGGAAGTGGCTGAATTCAAATACCTAGGAACAATAATCACAAATAGGAATGAGATGCACAAAGAAATTAAACATAGGCTCAATTCTGGAAATGCATGCTATTATGCATTGCAGAGACTCTTGATGTCCCAACTCCTTTCAAAAAACGTTAAGCTGAAAATATATAAAACTATTATTCTACCAGTTATATTATATGGGTGCGAAACATGGACTCTTACTTTAAGGGAGGAAAGGAGATTACGAGTATTTGAGAATAAAGTTCTTAGGAAAATTTTTGGACCAAAGAGAGATGAACAGACAGGTGAATGGAGAAGACTACATAACAATGAACTACATGGTCTTTATAGGAAGCCAGATATAATAAGAACAGTTAAGTCTCGTAGACTGCGATGGGCAGGACATGTTGCACGTATGGGGAATGAAAGACGTGCATGGAAACTTCTTGTACGAAAGCCAGAAGGAAAACGCCCAGTTGTTAGACCAAGAATGAGGTGGGAGAACAACATTTACTATGATTTGAGGTAAGTAGATTATACAGGGAATGATTGGAAAGCATTAGCTCAGGATAGGGATGTATGGAGAGCTTATGTCCGCGCGGCCATGAACCTACGGGTTCGATAGTGCTAGTGAGAAAGTAAGTAAGTAAGAAAGTCGGACCGGTTATTTGAATTCGATACCTCCTGAATGCAAGTCTCGTATTATTTCGCTCGGTTTTCAATCTCAGTACATTTGCTTCTGCATTTAGTTATAAAACAAGTTAGGGTTACGGCGCAAAAGTGGACGTCAGAATTTCGAGATAATTTTGGTTTAAAATGAAGCTTAGGACCACTAAACATGAAAACACACAAAAAAAATGCGGACCACCCAGAAACAAAGCAGTAAAATAACATTTTATAAGCACTACAAAATACACATTTCACTAGTTTACTGTACGAGACATCCCCTTTTCTATATAAATTTGGTATCCAAATGAAGCTTAGGATCGCCAAAGATGAAACCACAAGAAATCTGCAGACTATCACATAAAAAACTAGGTTAGAGTAATAGGTTCTTATTCATAATTAGGTTGGCTTTTAGCTTCTTACATATAGGGTAAAGCTAGTAGAGTTGACGCAGGTAGGAGAGATGACGCGGTCTTCGTTCTCATGTCTGCTACAAAGTTACAGAATCAGTTTCACTTGTGGGTGAACTGTGGCTTGTGATTGACGTGCAGTTGAATTCTTTAAACATTTCGAACATACTTGTGGTTTTTAAAAATACATTTTTTGACAATCTATCCAAGGTGAGTGTTTGAAATTTCGTTAAGGTAGTGCAATATTTTTATCTGGTACTTTTGTACATGAGTTAATACAGTACCGATGGATTCTAATGATAGGTAGGTTATTAGCTATGGCTTTTACTGCATTAAAAACTAGTCAGCCATTTCTACAGCTGTGAGGGTAGGTGCGTCCTCTCTCCTACCAATTTAGTAGAGTTGCCGCACTTGTATAATAGGAGAGATGACGCATGCTTATTGTTATACTTTATAATTAAATATCTTATAATAGACACATATAATGACTCTAAATCACATACATTGTATTTATAGGTTCGGGTGCGATGCCCAATACTTACATAAGGAAAAGTAATCGAGCTTCCTGGAGCGAAGATGATTTAAAAAATACAAGCAATGCTGTATTAAACAATATTCTGTCCTTCCGAGGAGCAAGCAAACAATTTAATATTCCAGAAAAAAAACTTTACGGATGAGGATCGTCGATGAAGAATTGGTTCTTTTTCCTGATGATGAATCAGATGAGTGTAATGAAGATGAATGTGTAGAATGTTTGGAACTCTGAACTGAAACTCATTCTAAGTCAGACTGGTTTCAGTGTGTTGTGTGCAAAAGGTGGTTGCACGAAAGCTGTTCTATTTATGACAATATGTGTGCTCTCTGTGGAAGAAATCATAACAAAAGTCAGAGGAAATTACAGAACAGCAAAAAGTGAACTCATGTGTCTACATTTATCTTTTAATTATGTTGTAATTTTACACATTTATAAATAAATAATTTATTTTCGATCTGGTAACATAAGGAGTTAAAGACTATAACAATTATTATTTTAATATCATACATGTTAAGAAATGTATGTAATAATATTAATAAATAATTTTGAAGAATAAGGACAATGTTCTTTCCAATTTATGACGAATACACTCAAGCGGCAACTCTCCTATCCCCAGTGCGTCATCTTACCTACCCAGGGAGGAGAGAGAGCATAATGTAACACTTTCAAAAGTTGTTTAAAATTCAATTAAAATAAAAATATTTTTAACTTAATCTTACTTTCCCAACAAAGCAAATATATACAGATTAATTAACGAGTATTCATTTTGAAATATATCTCAAATTTTTCGATTTATAATACTTATTTGAAAAGTGCGTCATCTCTCCTCGCTTTACCTTATAGTATAATTTATTTACATAGATGTAATTTAATATTGTCTAAATGCCATTCTATTTTTTACTTTCACAAGTTAGAGTAATGGAAATAAGTTAGGTTAGCTTTTAGGTTATTATACATGTATTGAAATAAATTATATTACAAATCTCGATGATTACGTTATAAATAAATGGCTCTATTTATTGAATATTTTGTAAGGGCTAATTAACCATTGTTCATTTTCGAGAAATACGTACGATGACGTATTGATTATTATCGACAATCGATTCAGTTAAACCAGTTTTTCTTAAGAAACTTTATGTGAGAATGTGATTTTTATTAAATTTCATACTCTTTGCTATGTAATTTTGGAAATATAGCATTTGGAAATATAGCAGTGCACTTTTATTACATTAAAATATTTATTCTATTTTCGCATCTCTATTGAAGAAAACATGTTTTCTCATTGCACTAACGTCTGAATATCTAATCTGACGTCACATCCACAATGGCAGCCACTTCCTTCAGGTAATATAGGGAATAGTGCTTTATAAATTCTTATTTTACAGCTTTGTTTCTGGATGGTCAGCAAATTTTTCTCATGTTTTAATCTTCGACGTTCTAAGCTTCATTTTAAAATCAAAATTATCTCGAAATTCGGATGTCCACTTTTTGCGTCGTACCCCAAGTTAATTGTAATTTTACAAGAATTTTGTTCTACAGGGTGCTCTAAAATTCCCCTTACAAACTTCTAAGTCTTGTGGAGGGGACTAAATTGATAATATTTAGAATTGGAAACCATGTCTGGAAACTTACCGTTTCCGTGCTAGAGCCGTTTAAAAACATGTTTTTAACGTTCTCTTAAACTTGATGCAGTGCGACCTCTTCCAATTCGGGAGTGCGGCGTCTCCTTGGAGCACCGCAGTCATTCCTGCTGGCAGTGAAGATACCCCTTTCCGAAGCCGTTGAGTAATTATGGCGAAAAGGGTATGCGATGGAGTCGGACGCTGTGGAAAATGATCTTGATAAAGGCGACGAGCAGCTCTTCCAATACCTCGAGCTTCGGCATACAGAAGGATCATGTCGGTGTATTCAGCAAAAGTGTACTCAACCACGTGGTGACACTGAAACAGTGACACGTGAATGAGGATCGAGCCACCTCCGAGAGGTAGGACAAACGTCAATTGACATCACGTGATCCGACGTAAGCGCCCCTCATCATGTAAAGGTACGTACACACCTGCGCGCCGCAAACACGAACGGCGCGCGCGCCGCACCATGTTCGTCAGATTTGGACGGGGTTTTAACGTGCGCGCGAACGGCGCGCGCGCCGCGCGCGCGTCTCTCACCACGATCCACTCATTGTCGGTTTTTTCCACGAACACTTTGATGGTTCGCTGTTTAGATTTGGACGGGTACCTGAGAGGTTCGTTGCTTTCGGTGCGCACCTATTATTTGAGTATGGAGTGGTCAGAGGAAAACGTGTTAAAACTTGTTGATATTTATAGAAGCAAGCAATTATTGTGGGATCCTCAACATAAGGATCATTTAAAAAAATCATTGAAAGGAGATGCCTGTTTTTTTTTTCAATGGTATGTGTTTTTTTTCGTGTGTACTGTAATTGTATAAATAAATTAGAATTATTTAGAAAACATTATTTATTTAAGACGTTCATTTCATAATATTATGTATGAAGTATCACAAAACATACAATATATAAACACATTTATTGCTAATTATTTATTTATCTCTTCAAAGACTCCAAAGAGCAAGACTGCTCATGTTAAGGGGCAATATACAAAAATAATGGCCATAAAACAATTAACAATAAAAACAAGAAAACAAATTCAGGCATAAGTTTAAGTAATACAAACTGCTATAGATGCACAATATATATACACATATAAATACAATATTTAAACAGGATAATATTAATAATAATAAAATTAACAAAATTAACTAAGAAAGCAATGAGAAAAATATTTTTTTAATACAATTAGAAAAATGTTTAACATTCGTGAAATGTTGATATTCAATAGGTAAGTAGTTATTTTAATGGTTGATTAATGCATAACGAATCCCTTTTATACCTTTTTTTTAGAAACTAGTATCTTTGTGGCAATAAAGTACAACCTCTAGTATAATAATCATGTACATTTTTATTAAAAATTAAGGCCATGTTATGGTGAGATAGATTCTTAATAATTTTAAACATATATATACAAATCATGTCCACGCTGTAGTCTCGAGGTAGCGTGCTGCCTTGTCACGCAGCGGGGCCCGGGTTCAATCCCCGGTCGGGGCAGTTTTCTGGGTGAGGTTTTTATCGGGGTTTTTCCTCACCTGTAAGACAAAAGTCAGGAAAACTTTAAGGCCCAAACGGTCGCCGAAATCATATGGCCATCATCATCATCCTTATCATTATCATATCATCATCATCTCATCATCCTTCACCGGTGTGGAAAGCAACGGGAAGCTACCACACCTACACAATTCCCTAGTAAAGCTGCAAGCATAGCATGAAAATGCTATGATTTCAGTGAAGGACCTGCCTTCGGGCAGAATTACTATGGATGGATATACAAATCATATATTTTTTTTAATTCCTTTAATGCTATAATATTTGAAAAAGTATAAATAAAGTTATAAGATGTAATAAGTAATAAGCGTGACCAGACGTCCCCGATTTTGGCGGGACCGTCCCGATTTTTAACAATTTGTCCCGCGTCCCGCGGCATTTAAAAAAAATGTCCCTATTTTTGGGAAAGAATGCAGGACAAGCGGGAGAACGGAAAGGGAATAGACATCGTTGGTTACACCTGCTCTGCAAAATGTCTACTGAAGGTTTGTGGGTTTCCTATGGATCGCAGGAGGTTCGTTGAAATTAATAATTTCGACGAACATAACACGCGCCGCGCGCGCGCGGCGCGCATATGTGTACGTACCTTAACTCTGCAGGCGGATGAATCGCGAAGCTATTACTTGTTGAGACACGTGACGGACGTATGTTCACAGGATGCTTATTTTCAAACGGCTGTAGCACGGAAACGGTAAGTTTCCGGACATGATTTTCAATTCCAAATATTTTCAACTCAGTCCCCTCTACAAGTCCTAGAAGTTTGTAAGAGGAATTTTAGAGCACCCTGTATATGCCTACTCTATAACATATTACACACATCTTTACCTTATTATTTATCACACCGCTTCACTAAACTCTCTGATACACATAACTTAGATACCCGATCCCTTGAGCACAGTGTCCTCTATATCCCTCCTCATCATACTACCTATTATTCGAAATCTTTTACAGTTTCTCTTGCTAGAACATGGAATTCACTTCCACCCTATGTCAGAGACTGCCAAACTTTACCATCTTTCAGAAATAAATTGAAAATAAAATCACTAACAGAAACAACTCACTAATACTACTTTTAAGAATTAATAATGCGTTTTTGCATTATTTAATAAAAATAGACTTAGGATTTGTTATATATTTACCTAATGCCTTGTATAAAAAGCGTAGATTAATTCATTGTAGTGTATTTTTTTTCTCTTCTTTTTATGCATAGTAGATTCGAGCTGTTATTCCTTTTTTTATTCATTGTATCATTAATTTAATTTTAATTGTATTTAGTTTCATTCTATTATTAGACATTAATTTCATTATTATTCAATATGACAGATAATTAATTGTTCAATGACTATTATTGTAACTTTTTTTTGTATTCATATGTAACATGTTTGTCCTGTCTAATATGACTACTATTGTAATTTTTTTTTGTATTCATGTGTAACATATGTTTGTCCTGTTTTATATGACTATTATTGTATTTTTTTTTGTATTCATATGTAACATATGCTTGTTCTGGTGAGTGGAAGAGAAGGCCACATGGCCTTAACTCCACCAGGCTAAATAAATCTATTCTAAATAAATCTATTCTAATCTATTCTATATGAAAAACTCACTACAAGTACGGAATAATGACTTAAAACCCCGGTTAGGAAGAAAATCAATCATATAGTTCAGATCAGCAAACTGTGTAAAAATGCATTTTTGTACTGTGAAATGACTTAGTTTTAGTTAGTTTTGTAATGGAATGTCCCACGCCGTAGCCAAGCGGTTTAAGACATCATACCTTGTGCTGGTTCAAGTCCCCAAGAGGAAGAAATTTTATCATGCAATTTCGGCCAATATAATAACTTATTTATATACAGATTTTTAATGTTTACACATCTTTATTTGCCTAAAGTTTTGTTTTTCTTCTCCACTCGTCTCTATCCATCCACTCCATGTCCTCCAGTCCTCTTGTTCTCATTTCAGTTCTTATTTCTTGCATCCACGAGTTTCGAGGTCTTCCTTTCCTTCTTCTTTCAGGTGGGCACCATTCCAATGTTTTCCTGGATAACCTTTCTTCTTGCATCCGTCGTACGTGACCATACCAATTTAATTGCTTATATCTTATATAATCTGCTATTGAATATCTAATATTCATTTTTCTCCGTGTGACAGTACTGTATTTCTTATTTATTCTAATTTTGAACATCTTGCTGCTCTCCTTAAGAAATCCATTTCCAACGACATAAGTTTTTGTCGAATTTCCAAACTTCAGCTCCATATGTGACAGTAATTACTTCTCACTACTGAATTATATATTTGTATCTTATTTTTTCTGGTTATATGTCTGTTCCATAAGACTCCATTCATCATTGCTGTTTTCTCTACCTTTATTTAGGCTTTTTAGCATTTTTATGTTTTTTGGCCTGATGCATCAACCCCCAACCTGGAAGAGCAGGTGATTTTTGGTTAAGATTTTGTTCCTCTAACCTTTATCAAATCAATGACGAACTGCTAGGCAGCAGTATCTTTGGCCTAGATAAAAGGCCCTCACAGGGTACTATCAGCCGGGCGTACAATGAACCCTGGTTTTTTTAACGATGTTGTTACTCTTCTTCTTCTTCTTCTTCCGAATGCAGTATTGGGTGATGATGCCCGTTCTGCGACTACAAAAACTGATCCTTCCATCGGTTGAAGGGTCTTCCGAGGTCTCTTTTGCCATTAGGGTTGAGGTGGTAAATCTTCTTTGGTAAACGGGAATTTGACATTCTCTGGACGTGTTGGAACCATTTAATCTGATAATTTTGTATATGTTCAACCATTTCCCTACTATTCCACTGCATCCTTATCTCATCACTTTTCATTCTATCCCTTAATGTTACTCCAGTTAGTGATCGGAGGAATCTCATTTTTAATGCGGGATTTATCTTTTGCTCGAAGTGTCCAGCATTCACTTCCGTATAGTAGAGCAGGTTTGGCTATGGCATTATGAAATCTCAATTGGATTCTTTCCTCCTTTGTTTTCCAAAATTTCTCCTAATTATACCATTTAATCTGTTATAATTTTCTAAATTTGTTTCCACATCTTTTTGATTATGAAACTGTGATATATTATTACCTAAATAATTAAAGTGTGTTACTTGTTCTATTGGTTTATTATTTATTATTATTTTTACTCTCGAAAGTTCCTTTCCAGTGATTGCCATGGATTTGGTTTTATTTTCAGATATTTTCATGTTGTATTTTTCTAGGGTATTCTGCAATTTAAACACTGATCTCTGCAAATCATCTTCATTCTCCGCTAGAAGTACTTGATCATCTGCGAAGATTATTGTTTGTATTTGATTTCCTCTACATATTTTATTACTCTGGGGGTTTAGTTTTTTTCCACTCCTGGACAATTTTATTTAGATATAGAATAAACAGTAATGGAGATAGTCCACATCCCTGTCTTAAACCTTGGTTAATTTCAAATTATCTGTTATTTTTCCCATGATCTAACTTTACTTTTATAAATGTGGTTTCATATAAACTTTTTATAGCATTTATTAGATTATTGGGGACTTGGTAGCTTTCCAATATTTTTCCACATTATGTCCCGTTTGACTCTATCATAGGCCTTTTCAAAATCTAAAAATAATATATATAGGGGGATATTAAATTCTTTCCACTTCTCAATTAGTTGTTTTATAACAAATATAGCGTCGATACACGATCGGCCTTTTCGGAATCCACATTGTTCCTCTCCAATTTTTATCTTCTGTAATTTTCTGGAGTTTTCGTTTTAAAATGGATGTATATATTTTTAGATGCTGTTGTCAACAATGATATACCTCTATAATTTGAACAGTTACTTTTTTCTCCTTTCTTATGGATGGGTATTACTAATGATGTTTTCCAGTCCTGAGGTTGTTACTCTTCACTCTTAATAATAATAATAATAATAATAATAATAATAATAATAATAATAATAATAATAATAATAATTGTATTGTAAGCCTATGTTTTCCCTTTACAGAGATTTAGGCGCTCTCCACCTACAGGGAAGAATTTGAACCATACTAATTTAGTTACACTTGTTTTCGTATAGATGTCGTTTTGAGTGGTCCGAGGTCAGCGTTCCGCCTCATACTGACATCTAGGAAACCAAGGTAGTACTAGGACGGGAAAATTCGGTTAATTTTGCTTAGAGGCCTTTTCATTCAGGCGTAAGGATTTTTTACGAGCCTTAAAATCTTCAGACTCGGGACCCACGGCTTAAAGTCCCTCCCGAAGGACTTGCTCCTTGGATTTTTCCGTCCTAAAAATCCATCGACACTGGCCGGGTTTGAACCCGCGACCCTCGGGACCAGAGCAAGGAGCATAACCACTAGTCCACCGCGGCCGACTAATAATAATAATAAATAATATAATAATAATAATAATAATATAATAATAATAATAGTAATAATTAATAATAAAAATAATAATAATAGTAATAATACCTACATTTTACGTGGCAGAGTTAAGGCCTTAAGACCTTTTCTACCACTCAACCGGGTTTTTAAAAATACAAAAAAAATAGTCTTACACCTAAATTACAATAAACGTAAAAGATTAAATGTTATATATACAATATAATTATTATTTACAATGTATTTTGATTTACTCTAGATTTAACGCATTAAATATAATATGTACAAGATATAAAAAACTAGAAACAATTATTAATGACATAGAATACATTTAAATAAATAGGCAAAAATTAATTATTTGACTGTATAAGCGTGACTTGAAACTGCTAAGTGTGCGGCAATCCCTAATATATTGAGGAATGAAATTCCAGGAGCGGGTAGAGGCTACTGTGATGGAAGTAGTAAAAGAGGAAGTGCTATGGAGAGGGATTGTTAGCAGACTCTTATCTTGTGACCTAGTGTCAATATTGTGGTAAGAAGATAACTTATCTAATATATGGGACAGGTAACACACATCAATGTGAACAATTTGGGTAGCTATAGCAAATAGAGGCTCTAGATTGAAAAAAAAAATCAGCTAAAACAACTGTGGAGCCGACATGCTGACCACATGTCGAGCCTATACTAGCTAGATGGTCGGGCATGATTCAAGAAATCCCGGGCCGACCATTGACGATCACTTCGACATTCCGAAGATACCTCGACGAACGACAAACATTTCCGGATCGCACAAGGAGTGGAAATCGGATTATGGACCTATATCGTCGATCAGTCCACCGCTGTGATCTCGAGGTAGCGTGCTGCCTTGTCACGCAGCGGACCCGGGTTCGATCCCCGGTCGGGGCAGTTTTTCTGGATGAGGTTTTATCGGGGTTTTTCCTCACCTGTAAAACAAATGTCAGGAAAACTTTAAGGCCCAAACGGTCCCCGAAATCATATGGCCATCATCATCCTTATCATTATCATCATCACCATCATCATCCTTCACCGGTGTGGAAAGCAACGGGAAGCTACCACACCTACAATTCCCTAGTAAAGCTGCAAGCTTAGCATGAAAATGCTATGACTTCAGTGAAGGACCTGCCTTCGGGCAGAATTACTATGGATGGATCGTCGATCACGCTTACAGCAGGTATAGAGCGGCGAGGTCAAGACTACAACTGAATCAGTCATTTCGAAAAGGGATTATCTCCAATTTTTCTGAAATTCACTTCTTTCATTATTTCATGTTTAGATACTTACTTACATCGTTTCCGTGTGAGAACGGTTCAACTACACAATTCCTTTACCACTTTCTGACTTTATTCAGTAGCAATTTCAGATGAAATGCTTTATCCTGAACAAGTTGAATCGGTTTTCACCCCTCTCCTGTAAAATTTGATCAGCTGTAGATGACCCATTTTCGAAATGACTCATTCAATTGAATAGTCGTCCATAACATTTTTACTCATGTTGAGTTTTATAGGTAAAGTGGGGAGAATTCTGATCATGGAGGTAATTCCGATCACGATTTTATTCAGAAATCACTTATAGAGCCGCGTTCTGCATATTGCTGGCATATTCTGCAGTGTTTCAAGCATTATGTATAATGTCAATGCTAGATGAGCAGGAACTCTGCAGTTTAGTGGACATTTTGTGTTTCGTATACATTTCTTGTAAGGAAGCGAAGCTGATTTATGCTAGGTAAATAAGAAGGTAAAGGTAAAGAAGATTACGAGCATTTGAGAGTAAAGTTCTTAGGAATTTTTTTGGGCCAAAAAGAGATGAACATACAGGAGAATGGGAACAATTACATGATATGTATGGGAAGCCAGATATAATGAGAACAGTTAAGTCTCGTAGACTGC